>ML976670.1:258463-323986 GCA_010015655.1 Bimuria novae-zelandiae CBS 107.79 | reverse complement strand
GCCGAAAAGCTTCATCCTACCTACTTTATGCGCGTTGCAGAGCTCTGCGAGGACGCAGGTGGCCAGAACAACTTTACAGCATAATTAGAACATCTTATTTGGGTGTATTTGCTTATACTTTAGATGGAATCAAGATGCGCGACTTTTGAAGTTGCTACCCCTGCAGGAATCCCTGCTGCACGTGACGGCCGACTTTATTGAGATTACCCTTTGTATCGCCTCCGTGTGTCAGTCCTCCCCCACGTCTCGGCACCTGAGTGGTTTGGATAGGACAGCCGAAAAGTTCGCTTCGCAGAGTCGCTAAGCGAGTGCCCACGACGCCGGGTGGGGCCCTGCGGCCCACGTTGTGGATGAACTCTGTGCTCGGGATGTGCCGATATCGTGGCGCGTGCCAAGCTGCGGTACGACAACCTAGTCGAACTATCAGTTTCCACCAGTTGGCTGGTGCGTACGCGCACGTGGGATCACTTCATGGAGACGGGTCTCGTGATAGAATGCATGCATGTAACAAAATGCAAGCATGACTGGATATAGCAATATCTACGCGCGCGGAAAGGATTGCGAAGAAAAGCTTGTGCCTTGGGAGGCGTTAGAGGGCGCAAATATGCGGTAGGATCTACGTGCTGGGCCACATGCTTGCATTAGATTTGAGCTGCAAAGAGGACTTCACGAACGGCATAGAAATAGAGTGATAGAGTGAGAGAAGTATAATTTAAGTCCATCTACAACGAACTTGTTGCAAAAAAGAACTCGAATGGGTTATTATCTGCCCTATTATATACACGATAGAACTTGTAACGCTCATATATATAGAATGCGACTGGCCAGAGTCCAGACATGCAATTTCCCAGATCAAACCGATCATAGGTAGGTGTAGCAGAACGGTCCGTCCGTAGTCGACATAAGGTCCCTCACCGTCATGGGCGGGCCGGCAGCATAGCCCAGGTCAATGACGGTGTCGAGTGTGGTATTAGCGGATGGGGGGTTGTTCAGAAACGTCCCAGTGCCGGAGATGCCCTCCGCGCCGGTGCGTTCGCTCTTGTCGAGGAGCTGCCAGATCCACCAGACGCGGTCAATCATCGCATGGTGCAAATAGAACAGGGGTTCGGCTGGTGAGGTGTTCACGTCACGGCCTGGGTCTCCGCCCATGGCGTAGTGACCGCCGCCGTGGATACCGATGTTGCCGCTGCCGGGAACACCTTGCATAGTCATCTGGAAATCATAGACGTCCTTGGGCTTGAGGATGGTATTGGCAATGGCAGTGGCGTTGGAGTATTTTCGGATGATCACATCAGTGAGATCGCGCTTGAGGCAGCGAGGATTGTATCCAAGACCGTCACCATTGGCAACGGTGGTGCCACCGGGGAGGGCAAGCCCAGCGGGTCCGAGGTTGACTTTCATGTTCTTGAAGGGGCCGGAGGTAACGCAACCGCCTCCGGTGCCAGTGGGGAGGATCAGCGCCGGGAGACCTGGGCTGCCACCGAGCTGGATGTCGCCAACCTTCTCGACGTTTTCACCGTTTCCAGACATCGAATAGTCCGAGCCGTCTAGCATGGATGTGTTCTCGAGACCGACGAGGCTGGAGAGTGCCCAGTCCCAGTAGGGCTGGACGCCCGTGTATCCGCATTCGTTGCGGAGGGCCTGCTCGTACGACCAGGTGAAGTAGCGGTGCCAGGTCAGGAAGGTCCCAGTGTAGTGGATATTGTTGGTTTGGTTGATGTGAGTGCCGACAAAGTCATCGAACCGCGACTTGGCTCCAGGGATGAGTGAGGAAGGAGTCCTGGCCGGCTTCGACTGTAAGCAAAGAACAGCGTCGGTATAAGCCTTGCGCTCCTTCTTGGAGAGGGCAGACCTGTGTTCAGAGGTAAGTTTATGTTTATGAGCAGACTAGCGCAGAGGGTGGGTTCAGATTTAAGCCAACTGCAAAAGATTATGCACATATTACTATTTCTGTGCCATGACCGGGAAGGCTTTTGGTTTGCTGTGTCTTTTGATGTGTGACTTACCATTCGCGTCGAACGGAAACATTCCACAGTGAGCATCCACCACGCTTCTCGTTCTGTGCGAGTGTCTCGTTGGTTGTCTGAGCCGCGAACTCTGCTAGCTGTGCCAGTTGATCATTGGCTTCAGTCTCGACTGGGGAGGCTTCGGTAGGAAGGTCCGCAGGCGAAATCTCCTCTTGCGGAGTGGGGATGGCATTTGACACGGCTGCCAAAAGGCATAATGCCACAGAGGTATTGAGGCGCATCTTAGCTCGTGGAGATATTCCGATGTAGACGGAAGGGAGCTAGAGTCAGAGGATGGGAAGAGCGATGTTTGAGTGGCTCAATGGACCTCGCCAAGTTAAATGAAAGAAAGCTAGCCGTTGAGCAAAAGGTCAAAGGTAATGAGTGACACAACCGGTTCCTTTGCTTTTTAAGGGTCCTCGCACACGGGGGCAATGAGGCGAAGACCTCCACTTTCCAATATTTCGATTACTTGCCCTGGCCGTATTCGACTGCCGGAGGCAAGTCCATGTCAAGGTAGCCGCGCGGGTCTGCGAGTAGGCAAAAATGTACCTGGGCTTCACCACGGAGGCATAGCGATGGGGCTAAGGCATGGTTAAGCACCTCGGTGAGATTGGAAGCGAGGAAACACGGGCTCTAAACCGAGAAGACCCTGGACGGACAGCAACGGTACCTGATCAGTATCTTTGAGCTTCTGCAAGCCACATGGTGTACTTGTGCCGCTAACGCTCCCTAGAAAATCTGGACGGTTCAATTAATGTTCCTAGAGTGTATATTGACAGGGGCTCCACATGCCGTGCCTCTTTCATGCATATTCTACCAATTTTTCCGCATTGAAAACAATGGGTCATTTCGGCACTGCTGCTGATTTTGACAATAGCGCGACTTTTTTCTCAGCCAGAAACATGAGTTAACCAGCATTGCAGGAAGGATCAAACCCCCGAAGGTGGTGGTGTCATGATTCGACACGGCGCAATAAGCGGAGGCATTAGTCCGCCTGATATAGCAGAATGCCTCAAGCGATCCTGAGCTAGTTTAGGGTACACAACATTGAACTACAACATTGAACTGCCGACATGTGTAACCAAATTTGCTGGGGGATTTCGCGTGGTTCTCTTTCAAGCCACCCATTCCAATTTGTCTCAATATGTGGTACTCTTCGTTTTGTAGGAAATCAAAGCGGAAGTCAGTGACGATCCTCTTATCGGAGATATCGTGGCGACCTTGGACGCGCAGGCGAATTTCAATAAAGCTGGACAAGCTATTGACACGCCGTTACCCCTCTACCGTACACTGGAGAAGGTGTTGACGTCGATCGATGAGATAGGGAGATGAAGTGGCCTCAAGGAGTGGGTCGTGGCTTCCCGTAGCGCTAAGCCTCGTCGTCCCGAGGTGATCCCGGCCTACCTTCCCGCAGACTGCGAATCCTTGCCACTCCACCGAACTCTTCACCAGTCAGATCCACGTCCGCGGCATAGTGACCAGATCTGCAACGATCTGGTGTCAAAATCGACTGACGTCCAACGAACGATTCCAGGATACCGCAATGCCTATAGTGTGAGAAAGCGCCGGGGGAAACGCCTCTAACAGCAGCTGCTTTGTGGAGCTGGCGGGCATGCAGAACAAAGTTTGCGCTAGCGGGTACTAGTGACCAGTGAAAGATGACGCTTCCAAGTTCCAAATCGCGGATGAATCGTAGTGCTTCCCCGAGAGCTGGCATCCTACACTGGACTCATTACGGCTCTCTTGTCTTTTATACTAGACTCGCAAGGATTTTCGGCACATTACCATCTGCATACGTTGATGCGCATTTCACATGAAAAGCGAAATCCCCACTTCTTCTGAGGCCAATGGTACCGCACCATCGTCCTAGTGGCACGGGAGTGTCTTAGCAAGCCATCTGCGACTTGACTCAGGGGAACACTAGCTAGTGCTCTAGCATACCCAGCGATTCGCGATGCGACCAGTCAAGCATGTAGACCCTTTGACTACTACATCTCGCAGAGCGAGGTCCCAGAAGGAAGGTAGGCTTCGTGTGCATCGTACTGCAGAACTTTCTTGATCTGACAGGTCAACCGTGCTTCTTTCGTGTTCTGTTCTATTTTGGCTTCCGTCTTCGATTTCGGTTCTAAAAGCGCGCTGGTCGTGTGCGACTCGGGCAGTAACGTTGGCAGTGTCCCACTTCCCCATATCTTCATCAGATCGATCATCCTGGAAACCTTGCCCCGATGATCGATACTCCTCGATACTCTTTCATCACTTAACTTCCGCCTGAAGAATACCACACTCCAGGAGACGTGGCCGCTTATGGGGTCGGCAATGCCTAGGGATGATTCCCGCCCCATCGACAATGATGGGCCACGGATATTGGGTGTTGTGCTGGCCATCACGATCTTCGCGTTGATCACAATGGTGGCCCGGCTCTTCGTGAGGGTGAAGCTTATCCGAAATGTTGGTTGGGATGTAAGATCTCCTGAACCTGTGTGAAGAAAACAGAACATTGACAGTGCTAGGATTACTGCATGTCGTTCGCAATGCTTCTTGTATGCAATACGAAGACTGTACTACCTTTCTTCACTAACAAGTACAGTGCATAACGGGTGCCTGCATAGTCATTCCACAAGTTCGTTTGGGAGCTGGTCGCCACGTAGGGAACATTCCACCAAAGGACTTCCAAATTGCGTTCAAGCTGAATTTCGTCACGCAACCCATATACCTGATCGCGATATGCGTCGTTAAGCTATCAGTAGGGTTCTTCCTTCTCCGCATCGCAATCCTACCGCTATATCGAAGAGCAATCCAGGGAATCATGGCCTTCATGGGGTTCTACACTTTAGGATGTTTCTTCGTACGTGCTCTTGTCTTCCGTCACCGATAGAGTAGCAAAATTAACAGTATCACAGACGGTCATGTTTCAATGCACAAATCTCGCAGTCCAATGGGATCCCTCCGTCAAAGGGACCTGTTGGTCTGCCTCCACGATCCGAGGACTCTCATACACCAATGTCGCCTGCAACATCATCACAGATCTTCTCTTTGCTGTCGTCATCCCCATCCCCATGCTCTGGCAACTGCAAATGAACCGCCGCCAAAAGACGTCCATCATAGGCGTTCTCGGCCTCGGTATCTTCGCCACTGCCGCTGCCATCGTCAAACTTTCTTTCCTTCCCTACTACGGCCGCGAAGGCGACTGGTTGTGGGATAGTCGAAATAGTACGTCCCTCGCCCAAACCATCACCCCCCACCCCCAAACCGCAACGAGATTGCTAACAAAGCCACAGTAACCATCTGGACCGTCCTCGAATGCTGCGTCGGCATCATCGCCGGTAATCTCCCCTGCCTGAAACCCCTCTTCCGCACCGTCCTCGGGTCCACGTACGGCCGCGGCTCGCGTGCAAAGACTGCCGGCACCGGCACCAGCACTACGCCCGCGTCGCGGTACCTCAGCCGCGCGTACGCCGCTGGCACGCACGCGCATACCGTGAAGTCGCGCGGCTTCAACAGCCTCAATTCGAGCAACACTAAAGCCGACCACCGCCAGGATCCAGACGAGTACGACGAGTACATGATGATGCCGATCAACGGCGGCGCCAAGGGTGTGAGTCGCTCCGCGAGCGCGGGAAGCGCCAGGGGTGCCGGGAGCGAGGATGCGCGCAGCGAGAAGGGGAGTGAGGGGAGCGTGGAGCTGTTGGAGAAGAGACCGGGGATGAAGTTGGGGGGCATACTGAGGACGACGGAGGTGCAGACGAGTGTGGAGGAGGTGGTAGCGCCGCCGCCGCCGATGAGTCTGGGGCGAGGGAGAGGGGGAGGTGTGCAAGAGGGTCTGAGGCCTGTGAGGGGGGTTAGGGATCTGGTTTAGTTTAGCTCTCAATTTCTTCTAGATGGTGGGATTTTACAGGAGTGGACTTAGGTGGGGGTTTGTTGTATGATACCCTTAGGGCTTTTGGCGCTGGCGTCTAGAGAAGTGCGGCGTGAGCTGCACGAATGTTAATGTAAAATCTGCCTCTAATGCCCATGCAGCACCAGGTATTCATTCATTGACGAGCATGCGGACAGAGTAAGGTAGAAACATCTTGCCCGAAGTCGATTTCAGTGGTATCACATCCCAATATAATACACACACATCTATACATACACCACGGCGTCGTCCGTCTAAAACACAAACGTCCGCGCATATTTCTTATCCATCTCCCTCAACTCTTCTTTCAACATCTTGGACCTCAACTTATTCAACCGCATCACCACGCCCCCCTCCTCGCCCTCCTTATCCTCGACATCCTTCTCCAGCGCGTCCATGGCCCCAGGCCACACTCCCCACCACAGCTTCTTCACCGCGCTGCTCTGCACCGCATCCCGCTTCTCGCGCGCCTCGGCAGCGAGGTACGTCATGATCTTGCCCCACGCCTCGAGCCCAACCTCCTCGCACGTCTCGCACTTCTTGCGCAGCTCGGGCTCCGCTTCCATGGGCGGTAGCGACTGCCCTACCTTAGCGGTAGACACGGCGTCGCGCACCCAGGCGAGGCCCTGCGCGCGGCCGGACGCGTTTTTCGCGAGTGCGAAGAGGATCTCGCCGATGTAGGATTTCAGCGCTGCTTCTTCGCAGCGGTCTTCGGGGCGGCGGAGGAGCGGCTCGTCGCCTGTGGGTGGGACGGGTGGGTACTCTGGTTCTTGGAGGAGGCTCACGAGCGTACCGACGAAGCTGGAGTCGTACTTTTTCGGTGGGGGTTTGGGCGGGGCGGGGTCGGCGTTGAGGCGGGCGCGCAGGAGGGAAACGAGGATGGGGAGGGCGGCGGTGGTATTGCCCTGGGAGGCGTGGAAGGTAGCGAGGTTGGTGGCGGCGTAAACGATGTTCTCTGTTATGGATTCTTTGGGTGCGGTGGAGGAGAGGATGGCGGTCTTGGGGTCGATGGTTGTGGTGGGGTTGGGGGTCGGGAGGCCGGAGATGGCGATGTCGAGGGCCCATTTGTACATTTCCTCTGCCGAGTCGGGGAGCTTCTTGAAGGCGAGCCAGTCGGCGTAGCCTAGCGCGGCGGACATGCGCTGGGAGGTTGTGAAGCCCTTCGATGTTAAGATCTTGAGGTAGAAGGTCTCTGGGACATCCGAGGCGGGTATGCGTTCGTTTTCATCGGGGATGGGAAGCTGCGATGGGAGCGTGGCTTTTGGGCGTGGGTTGTCGGGTGACGGCACGAAGGCAGGTGCCCATATATATCGTCGCGAATTTGTTGTTACCCAGCCCTCTAATCTTTCCGCGGCCAAGGCCATGCCATGCAGCACTTCGTAGTAGCCCTGGCACCATTCCTCGCTCTTCGCTGAGATGTCGAAACCTGCCTTTCCTACGCCGGGTACGAGAATTCCCCCTTTTTCCTGCTCCTGCAGTCCAGCGCCATCTTTGTCGGGATCTTCCAGCCGCTTCAATGCGTACTCCAGTTCCTCGTAGACTCTCGCCCAGTTCGTGAACCCTTCCTCCTCGTTGTTCTCAGGCACCTGCCACCACTTTCCTCTCCTGAATCTGATTCTGGTGATCAAGCTCCACTCATGCGGCGACGGGAACGCGCGCTCTTGTCTCTCGCTCATAAAACCAAAACTCGCTATACTGAAGCATGATGTCCCGATGAAGATGATAATCGACCATTTGACCGATTCCCGTGCTGTCTCCTTGATGAACTTTTTTTGGTTTGCGCTGATGGAGAAGAGTCGCGAGAATTGGGCGTTGGAGGGGTATGCGCCCGAGGGGTAGAGGAAGGGCAGTTGCGGTCGCGGCACGCTTCGGTCGGAGAGGAGGAGTAGGCGGGGAGGTCTCTGAGAGAATTGGCGCGGACATTGGTACTCTGAAGTGTGCACATTCGGTGTATGCCGTAATGACCGCCCGGTCACACGTACGCCTCTGGTCGTCGGCCGCATCGTGGGCTCTGCTCGATGGGGCCGAAGCTGGACGTGACGGTGAATGCGATGTTCGCCTTCATGGCCAAGCGAATCGCCGACACACCGCCCGGCAGAAAAAGTTACGAAGTTCAAGAATTTCGGGCCCGCGCTCCACACTTCCTTCGCGCAGCTACAGTCGCGGTATTTCGAAAATCCCGCCCACCATGTCGAAGTCGGAGCTCAAAGACGAGAAGAAGAAGCGCAAGAGACAGGAGGAGGAGGCTGTCGACGCGCCCAAGAAACCCAAAAAGTCGAAGAAGTCCAAGGATGAGGCAGAGGATGCGCCAGCGACCGAGGTGAAGAAGGAAACGAAAGACAAGAGGTCGAAGAAAGACAAGAAGAAGGATGATGCCAGTGCGCCCGCTGGAGACGCAACGCCCGCGGCTGCTACCAATGGTGCTACCGATCCCATGACGCAGGACTTCGTAGCCTTCGACGACGAACCCATGCCCGACGCAGTTACTGGAAACGTGAATGGCACCATTTCAGGAGAGAAGCGCAAAAAGGAGAAGAAGGATAAGAAGGAGAAAAAGTCGAAAAAATCAGAGGACGCCGACGAAGCCAGCGCAACCGTCGTGAAGGAAGAAGCTACAACCGAAGAGGCTCCGGCTGAGAAGAGCAAGTCCAAGAAGGACAAGCAGTCGAAAAAGGACAAGAAAGACAAGAAGTTCAAGAAGAGCAAGAGCGATGACGCTGCCGAGCCCATGGAGGTCGATAACGCGGTCGAAGAGCCGGCAGCAGCAGAGTCGACAGACAAGAAGTCGAAGAAGGATAAAAAGGCCAAGAAAGACAAGAAAGACAAGAAAGCGAAGACGCCTGTCGCAGACGACTCCTCAGAAGCATCATCAATTGATGAGCCCGCAGCAGCCAACGGCACCGAGGTCCAAGACAAGCAGCCCAACGGCGAAGCAAGTGCTGCAGCCGAAGGCGAGCAAGAAGCCGACCCGAACGCGCGCTTCATCGTCTTCATCGGTACGTCAACCCATCCCACCTCAACGGCCTCCATGCCATACTAATCCAAACTCCACAGGCAACCTGCCCTTCACCGCCACAAAGGAGGACATCGAAGAGCACTTCGCCAAGCTCAAGCCCTTCGAGGTCCGCCTACGCACCTACAAGGACACCGGCAAGTCCATGGGCTGCGCCTTCATCGAGTTCGAGCGCTTCGACCACATGCAGACCGCGCTAATGAAGTACCACCACTCCATCGTCCCCGACCCCAAGAGGAAAGAAGGCCGTAAGATCAACGTTGAGCTCAGGTATGTCCGCCCCTCTGCCTCTCCCACCCACCTTTGTCTACATGGATACTAACAGGAACAGCGCCGGCGGAGGCGGCAACACGGCAGCCCGCAAGGACAAAATCGCCGCCAAGAACGAGAAGCTCGCCGAGGAGCGCCAGCGCAAGCACGACAACCGCGCCGAGAACGAGGCTAAGCGGGAGGAGCGCAGGGCGAAGAAGTCTGGCAAGCCCGTCAAGGAGGGTGCTGCCGCCGGCGAAACTGACGAGGCGGCTGCTGAGGAGCCTGCCAACGAGGGCATTCACCCTGCCAGACTGGCTATGATGAGCAAGCCTGAGCGCCCGCAAAAGCAACACAAGCCGAACATGGGCAATGTGGCCAAGTGGAAGGGCGGACCGCCGCCTAGACCGAAGAGGTACTGAGCAGTCGAGGTCTTGCGATAGAGATGGGATGTGTGGAGTTGGATAGTACTGGAGCCCCGCACTGGAGCTGGGCGTGTAACGGCCGTTGATCATTTGGGTACATGGAATACGTCTTCAAGCTTCTCCGAATCCTTTGCTGTATCACCGTGCTATAGATTCAATGTATTTCTGTTACTCAGCATGACCATAGAGGTGCCCCATGAGAAATAGATCCGACTCCGGACCCGCGATCTTCTTGCTGTATGTATTCCTTGAGCCAGTCACGTCGCTTTCTCGGACAATCCTTTCAACAGTTCGGGATCCCCAAAAGCATCCATGCACGCCGTCGTGGCCACAAGAAGCATCCACTAAAGATACGCTTGAACCTACTGTTTCGCATACTCTAGCTACCCGAGTGTGATGTTGGAACGAAGCCATGATGTAAGACCTTAGGCATTCATTCACTGTGTCATCTTAGCTGCTCTCGGCAAGTCGATGAGGGTGCGTGCTGTAAAAACTCCATAGGCATAGATGCACAAGCCTGTAGAGACTGTACACAGATTGAGCAAGAAATGGGGTTCACATGACTAGCTGCAAAGGACAGAGCATTTCAAGATCCGTTCAAATTGTACCCGTTATGACGACTACCTATTCGTAACCATCTTCAGTGAAACCTATGAAAATTGGCGGCAATACCTGCAGCAAAATTTGCAGCCAAGCCACCATCGAAGGGCCTCGCATGGACGTGTAAACCCCATTTTTTCCGACTTCCGTAAGACATCGTAGCCATTGTGACGATCACACGTCGCTCGGCGAAGATCATGTAAGACAAATCCTCATGATCGGGATCATGACGATCGCGAGGGAAACGCAGTGTGCAGGAAATGCGTACTGTGAAACACACCCTTACCAGGCAGCAGCCTTGTCGTCACCGCCGCCAAAGCCATCAGCGGCTCCACCCCGGCCGCCAGCGTCGCCTCCAGTGTCACCACCACCAAAGGAAGCATCACCACCGCTAAACTCAGCATTGGTGTCAGGAGCGTCGCCACCGCCGAAGCCACCGTTGAGGTCGGGCATAGCATCAGTAGCGCCGACAGCCCCACCGAAATCCGCGCCGAAGTCGCCAGCCTCAGACTCATCGTCGGTGCCATCATTCCACTTGATGTTTTCGGGATCCTCAGGCTTGTACATCTCAAGGAACTCTGGCACCACTTGCTTGGCCTCAATCAGCAGCTTCACAAGTTTCGGAGCAAGATCTTCATTGCGGTCGTTGTTGTAGAACGAAGTCGCCAGGCCTTGATTGCCAATACGTGCCGTGCGACCGATACGGTGGACGTACTCGGTGATGCCATCGTGCATCGTCGAGGGGAGGTCGTAGTTGATGACATGCTTGACGTTGGCAACATCTAAGCCGCGGGCGGTGACGCCGGTAGCGACCATGATCGGGCACTTGCCAGTGCGGAAGGCGCGCCTTGTGATTGTTAGTAAAGAACGACAATGATTGGGGACGGTGTGCTTACAGAGCGTCCTCTCGCTCACGCTGAGTGCGGTCGGAGTGGATAGAAGTCGACGGGAGACCCTTGTTGTACAAAAAGTCGTCAACGATGTCGCACTTGGCCTTCGCGTTCACGAATACGATAGTGCGCTGAGGGGGCAGCGAGAAGATGAGATCGAACAAAGCCTGGTTCTTCATGTTATCTTCGACCTGTGACAGTTGTTAGTGGACGTCGTATATACTTGCTTCAGTGTACTTACGTAGACGATATCCTGCTTGATATTGCTGTGCGTGCTACCAATTCGGCCGACCTTGATGCGGACAAAGTCTTCCTCCATGTGGTCACGGGCAAGCTTGCGAGCTTCCTTGGAGAAGGTAGCAGAGAACATCATGTAGGTGTGGTCGGCATCAACGTTGGTATCTGCAATGTCAGCCAGTGTTATTAACATGTAGCGATAAACGTACCGGAAGAGGCGCCAAAGAGACTATCGATAGCCTTCTCCCAGCCCGAGGACAGCAGCTCATCAGCCTCGTCAATGACGGTGAACCTGCGATGTTTAGCGTTGACGATAACATAGTACACAATATGAGACTTACTTGAGACGAGCAAGGGAAAGAAGGCTCGGGTTCTTCATGAAATCCATGAGCCGACCAGGGGTGGCAACGAGAATGTCACAGCCCTTCTCCAGCTGCTCACGCTGGTTCCGAGTCGGCGCACCACCATAGGCGACGCAAGGACGCAGCATGGTACGATAGCACAGACGGCGCGCCTCGTCGAAGATCTGGCAGGCCAGCTCGCGAGTAGGGCAGACGACAAGGACTAGGGGCTCAGCGCGGACGCGGGAAGCCTCAGCAGATGGGCGCGGGCCTTGGAGCATACGAGCCTTGCCCATCAACTTGGAGAGAATGGGCAGGAGGAAGGCTGCAGTCTTGCCGGAACCTACAATAGTGAGCTTTTAGGACCAACAGAGCAGAGTGCGGCACTTACCAGTCTGAGCAATGCCAACAACGTCGTGGCCGGTCAACACAGCCGGGATGCAGTATGCCTGAATCGGAGTCGGACTGTCGTACTTGCAGCGCTTGACATTCTCAAGAACCACAGGATGCAATCCAGCGTCCTCGAACTGCGGCTCATGTTAGCAACAGATGGAGTGAACCAGCTGGATTGGCTTGCATTGCGGAAGGGCTGGATTTTCTCAGGGCCCTCGACCTGCACCTCAAACGACAAGTTCTTCAGGCCGTCAAGGGTGCCTTGACGCTGAATGTCGGGGTCCTCGAAAAGCTCTTTCTCAAGCTCCGGATTCTCTGGGCCCACGTCGCCATAGTCGTCGGTCCACTCGTAGACAACCGCGTCGGACAACCACTTGGCAGCATCGCCCGTATCCTCAGTATTGGGAGCGGCAGCCACGCCGTATTCAAAGGGAATCGGCTTCTGCCAGCCCGCTTCGGTGGCTCGCTGCAGATCCTCGGCCTTTTGCTGAGCCTTGGAAGTAGCAGCAGCGTCGTCGACGACTGCGACACCGTTAGTCTGCGCGTGGTGGTTAGCGGGCTTCGCATACAGATGGAGCGCAAAACAGAGCAAACAAGAGAAGAGCGTGGGCAACTTACACCGGCGTCAGACATGTTGATCTTGTTTTTTGGCAGGAAGAGAGGTAAGGTCGTAGGTCGCGGGTAATGGAGCGAAGTCGCGGCCTCGAAAGAGCGAAGAGAGTTTGTGGGGGAGAGGCCGAGGTGGCGGAAGGGAAGGCGCCGGTGTTTATATAGCAACCGGAAACTACGCAGCTCGCTTAGCGGGCTCGATCTGGGGCTTGTGCTGATAGTTGGGTTGGGGACGACGAGAAGGGCAGGAGCGGGTCGCTAGAAACTTCTGTGACTGTGTTTCACAGAAGTGAGAGAAAGGATATGAGACGTGAAGGCGCCGTGCCGTCGACAGCAGGTCCTCTGAGGCAAAGAAAAAGCGGATAGCAGGTTGTAGGTGAGAGCAGAGGTAAGGGCGACGGCGTAGTGGCAGGCGCGATGCCCCAGGTGCGTGTTGCGGAAGGTTCGACCGGAAGCGGCTCCAGATGGAAGGCAGCAATGTTCAGCTTAGATAGAAACAGGTAGGCCACCTAGCTACGGGAGGTTCGTAGATATGTTGTATCCATTGTATGTCCGTGGCTGGACGTTTGGCCAAAGTCGGCGATGCTGTTCAAGTCTGGACGACGGAAGGCATAAGCGGAGAATGGCCTCAAGATGTCAGGGCAGTACAGCAATACCAACGACTGTACCAGCTATGTGTAAGTTACCCCTGGCGAGCTTTTCATCGTGGTTGAAATGGTAGTTCGGATTCGGATTCGGTACGTCCTAGCAGGATTCACTTCCTCTAAGTCAACCTTTGGCCGTGAACCATCAATGCGTAGTTTGCGTGATTCTTCTTTGTGTATAACACAGTCTCGCGGAAGGAGACGATGTCTGAGATGAGGTTCCCATGTCGTCTTTCGTGTTGTGCCCCGGGGGGGGGGGGTCTTGTTGTCCTACTGGGGGGTAGAACCGTGTAGTCCAGACACAGCGCGACCAGCAGCTGAGGCCGACGACAGATGGGTGCAACAACTCAAATGGTACAATCGAAATAAAAATTTTCTCCTGCCTTCGACCCCTGTATGTCGGACCTATAACACCTCCTAAAGGCGTCTGTGCGGGATGCTCATGGCATTCTATTCCTCGTGCGGTATCGGTAGGTAGCTTTTGCGAGCAAACGGCGCTTGAAGGAGGCATCGGGGAGAATCTAAGATAGAAATCAACATATGAAAGCTCTATACTTGCCACACAGCTCTGCTTCATGCCGTGCCCAGCCATGATTGTCCAGTACAAGCACCCCTCCTTGTGCATGGCTGTCATGGCAAGAGCGCTCGCATCAGGGAGAAGATATGCGTTCAGGAGAGCAGTAGACTGGTATACTTACGGCCTTGAGGCCCATAATCCGGTGTGGAGGCGCAAGTTGAGGCGGCTTGCAAGCGGCTTAAAGAGCTCGTGAGGAGGATCTGTTTGCGCGCGTAGGCAGCTGCGAGAGCACCTGCGGCGTAGGAAAGGGATGCGAGAGTAGGGATAGGACAAAAGCATGTCTACGATGTGGTGAGGTGATGTGAAGTGCTTACAAGGGAGAGGAGTCAAGATAGCAGTGCAAAAAAGCAGAAGGAGCGGGAACAAGGCAACTTTCCCCGGGAGGCACTAACGGGGGCTAGTGGTTGTCTTTGCTCGTTGCAGGACACTCTTCTGTAGTGAACCATCGCTCGTTGTAGGAGGCGATGCTGCTCCTCAGCCACCAGCTACGAGAGCTAAGACGGGGTCAAGCTGTATATGGAGAGTAACAGCGTGCCTCCAATATAGATCTACGCGATGGAAGGTTGTCTACTTGTGATGTGACGAGACGATAGTACTATGCAATGTCTGGCAGCATCTCAGCGCCCTGCTAGAACAGACAACATGTCGTCTGCTTAAACGTCCGCCCATGTGCACCAGTGTGGAGGATGTTCAGGGAGCTAAACCTCTTGCATCTGGTGCCACAATTACGCTGGCTGTTATTTGCGGAGTAAGCGGATGGCCGTGCAAACCATGGCTAGCTGCCGCATTTCGATCTTCCGGACCTGCGGGCCTCATCACATTGTCTGAGTCGAGGACATGTTGGTCCTTCTGTAGCTTGCCCACTCGAGGATGCCATGCTATAAATTCGCTGTTGATAGGCATGTAGCTGCTCCGCTTGGTCGCGTTGGTCCTGGGGTTTGCAGCGTTTGGGGGGGACCGCCGGAGTCTCCACCGTGCCCCTCGCAGCTTCTTCCCATGCCGCAACCCCCTCGCTACGCGTCGACTCGCCATGATGTCCAACACTCCTGCTACACATCTTGGTGGTGATTCACAGCTGTCATTTTGCTGGGGATGGCTCTCTCACCCCTAGGCACCGCGTTGGCCGATGTTGTCCTCTCCGCACCCCTCCGATGCCACGCTCCGGCGCCGATTTCTCAACACCAACGTCTCGCCCTGGGATAAAATTTTTTTTTAGCGGTGGATATGGGAAGCCGTGGCATTTCTGGCATCTGATTTTTATCGCGATAGTCGAAGGGTGGGAGGAGATATTGGGTTGTGGGCATCGCCGCGCTGTGCGGGGCCTCCGGCAGAACAACACCAAGCTCGCCGTCTGAACCCGCAGCTGCATGAGGGAGTAGAAAGGCATATGGACTCAAACAGAATGGTCTTGACACCTCACCTCGAGAATTAGGTTTCTTCAGCATACTCGCGATGCGATCGACATCTGGTGAGGCGGGCGACAGGCTCCCTTCCCACCAGTTTCAAGAGCACCTGCTCGAAGCCTTGCTCACACTCATAGGGACCGCAACGTTCGAGTCTCACGCATACGGGCGTCCCCGATGGCAATACTTTCAACGGTTCTGCCCCTGCGCCAGCGAATCATCGAGCTTTATCGTCCTAACAACCGCCGCGAACTCTCCCGCACAGTAACCCACGCTCGCCGGGCATACTTATACAACGAGGACAGCGTCACGATTGTGATCTGTGGTAAAATCATGTCGAGTCCTGATCTGGTCCGCCACGCTCCGTCGAACAAACATATACGCACTTTGGCCACGGGGATAGCCCAATAGGCATGGCCTCGAAGAGAGGGGCGGACCTCTTCCCTCGCACCGTGGAATGGATACAACAATATGTCCGACGGACGAATACGCACGAAGGCTTCGGATAACGTGCCCACAAGGCAGAGGTACAGGGGCCATAGCATTCTTTTCATATGCACCTTGGTCCAGGTGCAACGGACAATGTCGGTGTGGGTTCTGCACTCTGGCCTGACATTGTTGGACATTATTCCGGCTCAGGCTTGAAGCGTTTGGCAAGATATGCACCTCCCAGCCGATCAGGGCGCGTAATCAACATCGAAACGGACGTTCCGACCATGTTCGAGACATCGTCGTACTTGTATCTCTGGCAGTCAAACGACCAAGTTCAGAAGTCTAGTACATTGGCGCAAACATAGCACACTTCGGCTGCCGTCAGTGGTATGACAACAGACCCATAACACTGGACTTCCTTGCCCTACATCGGAAACGTAACTGAGAACGGGTCATCAACGACGATAAGACCGTGGGAAGTATCTCGCAGCTCGAAAGAGACCGCACAGAGCATTCAGTGCTTGGGTCTTGAGCAATACCATATTCGGCGTTCGCGAATGGATTGCGACAACGCTTCAGGACGGGGCCATGCAGGGGAACACACGCGGCATTGAAGGTAATGCCGGCAAGAGCTAGTACATGGTCCCCTCCCGTGCCTGTTGCCAGCTCGAGGTCTTTAATCGCCTCGGGCAAATCGTCTCAGTTATGGACTGGATCCTCGGTTTGATCGAATTTTGACGGACCAGGATCGTGAGCGGCTGACTGACTGGAACAAGGGAAGACCAGGACTTCGTAGGACCAGGATTCCGGGTGCTAGGGCTTCAAGCGATCGCGATCCGTACCTCGGAGAAACATGAATTCAGATGATCGGCCAAGAGAGCAGAGACACATCCACAAGTTCATGTTCGCATAAAAACGAAGCCGACCAGACGATGTTCATCGGCCTGCATCTATCGCCATACTGGGTCGGGTGTGAATGCGTTACATGTTCTCTTGCTTAACCCAACTAATGTGGGCTTTGAAAGAGAATGGCGGTATACAGCCCAATATTGCAAGCTCATGTGAGCTCTCTGTGCTCCTCCGCATGGTGTTGTTCCCTCTACACCCATGACCCTTAGAATTCCCGCGGGTTCATTTCAACTCTTTCCGATATCACTTTCCACGTTTCCAGTTGCTCGACTATGAAGAGAGCGACCCAACGATGCGTACGATGTACCATCGCTTTGCATTTCGCCGTCGATGCCCTAGGGCCGATTCCCTGGTCCCACTGCTTGTCGACGTCTCCAACGCACATCTGTAGCCGCATTTGACAACGCCTCGCCTTTTCATTCATTGCCGCCGTTCCTTAGTCCAATGTATCTATCTCTGTTGGCGAGGCGCAGCGTGTCTGCAAGTGTGGACGGCTCGCACACATCGAAGTTGGCCCGGGCGCCGCATCATGAAAAGGAGAAGACGTCTCCCCTAACGTACCAGCTATTGGATGCTGCAATGATTTCTTGGATCGCCTTTGCGCAGAGCAGAAATCGGTCTAGCTCGTGGTGTCCTTCGGTTCTTGTCCAGGGCAGAAGCGCAAGATGCTGGCACCGCGTCGGCTGAGCTAGACTGGGGACCAGGTGTAGCCCAGGGAGAGCTGGGGCAGTACATGAGCCATCTCTTGTCAGGGTGCTCTCTACTTCGCAGGTTTGGATTGAGATAGCGGCGAGTTTCCTACGACTGCTCTATGGTCTCGTCTGGTCGTGGCGGAACCCTCTTCCGCATCAACAACGATTGAAGCTTCCATATCCTCGAACGCAAAGCTCAAAACCCCTCAGGACATTGCCGCTTATTGTGGGGAGGTGTGCACGCGTCGCCTCTTGTTCGCTGCTTTCGGAAGCACTGGTTCAGGTTGCGGCAGGTAGCGTGCGATCGTGGACTTCCGCGTCGTCTGCAAGCGCTCGCTGTCATTGCAGTGTTCCAGATTGTGTAAAACCTCCATTATCTTCTAGAGAGCTGTTCGTGTAGAGCGTAGACCTGCGCACTCGGAAGAGCTCTGGCAGTTTAAGGGCCATCGCAGGAGACCCAGGATGGTGAACATGCAGGCGTTCCGTACCCCCTTGCCCCGCTGGTGCTGTTCTCGGTACCACGATTATGTTATACGGATCGTCAGAAGTCGGTCGAATGAGATCGGTCGCATTGCGCGTGCCTCGCCGAAGAGGTCATCGTGGGAGGAGATTTCGCGTGGATTGTACCAGAGAGCTGGTTCTGAGGCCCTGCAGCTCTGCCGGGGGACCCTGTTCTCGCAAATTCGTTCGACGCTGCTAGGATCTTGGGACGCAGGTGCTGTCGCCATTAGTGTGCTTCTTGATCTGCCGTATCAACCTGCAACTCATGAAGTGGTCGCGGACCTGGACCTGCGCTCCAGCCGCGGGGAAGAAGCGCGCGGTGGATTCCCAGCGCCCGCGCCACGGTATAGGAGTTACCCTCAACACGGTGTGTGGTTCGCGCAACCTCTCCCGACGCTGTTCCTCCAGCATGTGAACAAGTCGATCGGTGTAACGTCGCTGTGGTAGGGTGCGGACATGTGGAGAATTGGCCTCGCGAGGTTCCCCAAACCCTCAGAGTAGGCAGGGAGGGTGGTAGCGCTGAAGCATAACACAGCATAGTCTCCCTGGTCTGGCTGACACGTTGCCCATGGCTCTTATATTCTCCCTGACGCTGTGGGTGAGCCTGGTCAGCTTGTGTGTCCATGAGTGATACTCCGCTCCGGGCCTGAGATGCAGGAGGCCGGATCACGGAGGGTTCCCCGCAGCCTCCGCCGCCAACAGGGCCATAATGGACCTCATGGAGAGCATGATGTCGTCGTTATTGCCGAAGCATCGGTCCCGTCGCTATTCTGGCTTTGCGCGGTCGGTGTGCTCCCGCTTAGAAGTAAGAACGGGGTTGTGGGGCGGCCCCGGGGCGTATGTTGAAGGCTCGAGGCCATACCACAATGACCGACGGGGTGACCGCATCGCGATAAGGTCAGCGCGATGGTAGCCAAAATACCGACTATGCTCTTCGCGTGCTTTAGAGCAGCCGGAGATCTTAGCCCGGGTCGTGGAATGCTGCGGGTGGGGTGGTACAATGCGCAGGGAGCTTTCGAAGGCGACTCGCCCTGCAGAACGAGCAGGCACGCCCAATGCACACACCTGAAGCGCTTATCTATAGCACGGTGTCAACCTACAAGAGCTTGCCTATGTCTATACGAGCCTGCATCATTCTCTTAAGTGCATATCCTACCTTGAGAGGTATAGCGGGTGATGCACCGCAATGGGTGGCGAGCATGTACCCCAGCTCCCTCAAGTGCTCCAGCAACTGCACACGCGCGGAAACATCTCTGCAAAGCCTGCAATTAATCGGAGAAAGATATCAGATGCCCGTAAAACTTCAGCTTGCATTGAAATATCCAATATCTATCTCCTAGCTAGGGGGCAGGGCTGCAGCTGCCGGCTACACTTGTCCGCGTCCCCCAGAATAAAGCAAAAAGAGACGCCTCCTATCTCGGCTGCACCGCTACTCGAACCAGGGCCTAAGCAAAAAGGAAAACCCCCGGGCGGTAGGGAAAGGAAGCCGTGTATCAACTTTTTTAAATCACAACCGCTATACCACGTACCTGAGTTTACTGCGCTCCCTGCAGCGCCGGACGGACTTCAGTACCGCCGACGGAGTTCATTGATGGTTTCTGGGCAAAAATTTAAATCTATATACACGAACTAAAAGGTTTGTGGGGATATTCCGGTGCGGGAGCGAGGCGGGGGACCAAAACAAACGAGCCCACAGACGGCAACCACGCTAATACCAAGAGCTGGAGACAAAAATCAGAGGCAGGCTGGTGAGCTTTTGCGTGCCCTATTGCCGCAGGCACGCGTATTTTGCTGCCCTCCGGCATCTAGCGGTACCCCGCGCTCTCGAGCATGCGGACTTCTAGGTCCTCTACAAGGGTACGAGCAAGCCAGCAGCAGGCAATGGCTTGCAATGGCCCACCCGATACTGTTTTCTATGTATAGAGGGCTCCCATACCGCATGCCCGAGCGTGTGGGCTGCATCGACCTCAAAACGCGCTATGCCAGCATTCGCCATGCTACACGCTACTTTTGCGTACAGAGCCCACACCTGGATGATGCGGAGCGAGTTCGCCTCGTTCCTTTTTCGCTTTTTCCCCCTTTCATCTCAAGTATAGCGTCGCTTTTTCATTTAGTGTTAATGCAGCTCAGCAGATTATCTCTTGATCTGGGAATGATGCCCGGATTCAGCCGAACCAGGTGCCGCATTGGGTCACAGGAATGTTTTTCCTAGAGCACTAGGCGATTAGAACCTCTGAGGTAAGTCCGCGTGGACATTTTCTAGGCCAGCAGAGCAATGATGGGCTACTACCATTGCTATTAGAGCTGCATTTGATCGTTCGGGATTTTCGTTCGACCGCATCGGTTTGGAACACCAACGACATCGATGCCTGGAATATTAGGCAAGTCAGTTTTCGCCTACCTCTGGTATTTCTAACATCCGGGCAAAATGAGGAGTTTCTTTGATAATTACATTGTAATATTGCGTAGGGTTGGCATTCTCATTCTCCTCCGGGATCAAGAGAGAGATCCAAGTGCTTGTCCTGCAACTTTGTCGATCAAAGACAACTGTCAGCCGTTTCGGGGTCTTTCAAGAGCGTAATGAGGGCATAGGTAGCCTGTATATACGAGTAAAGTTATCTGATAATGTAGTGTGGAGATCCAAGTTTAAGGCTGAGCATTAAAGACTCTAATTTCAACTCAACCGTCAGAGGCATTCACATGAGGTCGTCTTCAAGCCCTGCCAAGGCAGTCCGTTAATCCCGTCAGATGACTGACTTAGCCGATCTCAGCTTGGTAGGAGAGATGACAGGTTCGCTTGCTGTAATGTGGCGCCCCTGCATCGCTCTTCCACCAACCAAGCGCAGCCGGGCACATACCACCCCACGTCATATATTCTCGTGTTTGTTGCACGCGCCTCTACCGCACTGACGCCTGCAGAATGCCTTGGTTATTGTTAATCCGTGCGCCGATAACTTCACCCGAGAACGGGCATGCATTTCTCTCTTGCAAGTTCGACCCGGGATTCAACTCATTCAACGGAGTCTGGAATTCAGAACAATGAACGATCCTGGCCTTGAAGAGCCCGCGCAACAAGCGGCTGAGGACGTGGAGAAGAACGTCTATGAGGAAGATAAGAAGAAAGCAGAAGCTGAAGAGCAGGACTTTCTTGATCCAAGGCAAGCTGCATTCGCCAGGTTAAATATACATTTATGAACTAACACGATCACAGTCGTTGGTGGTTCGCATCCACAGCTTGTCCTCTTATCGCAGGTACCTTCGGGCCAATAGCCAACGCCTTTTCAATATGTGCGTTGGTCGAGAAATGGCGAGTGTACATCCCACTAGGCAGTGACGAGGGACACGGCTCAAAAGTGGAAGATCCAAAATGGCTGGTCGCCGTCAATTCTATATCCCTGGTTTTCGCTCTGGCCGCCAACATAGCGTTGCTCCTAAACATGACTAGACGCCTCTCTTTTGCGATCGCTCAACCTATTACAATCATAGGATGGTTCCTTGCGTCGTTCTTGTTGATTGCTCTTGTCGCTGTTGCATCGACGAATACGTTTCGTATTCAGCCCACGACTCAGCATGCTTTGAGCCAAGCGTTCTACTACGGAATCATGGCAGCTGGTCTCTACTTCATCATCGCTTCGCTGATGATCATGACCGTATATGGCGCCTATCGAGGACACTACCCGAAGGAATTTCGACTCACGCCCAGTCAACGCACCTTGATGCTGCAGACTATCAGCTTTATGTTTTACCTACTTCTGGGTGCCTTCATATTCTCCAAAGTTGAAGGGTGGAATTTCCTTGATGCCGTCTACTGGGCCGATTTTACCCTGTTGACGGTCGGAGTCGGCGGGGAATTCGTTCCGAAGACGCATACAGGGCGAACGCTTCTCTTCTTCTATGCCTTCGGAGGTATTGTGTCGCTCGGTCTGGTTATTGGCTCCATACGGTCGTTAGTGCTTGAGAGGGGCAAAGAGAAGATGGCGGCTAGGTTCACGGAGATAAAGAGGCGGAAAGTGGTGGCTTCGATTGATGACGAGAACAGGAAGATTAGGCTGGGGTGGTTTGAAAAGATCGAGTTCTCTGAGAAGGGCTTGGATGAGGCGCAGAGGAGGGAGCAGGAATTCAATGTCAGTACACCACCTGGTACAAGCGGGTGTGTCTTTGTTGCATAGATGGCATTACGAACGGCCTTCCGCTTACTTAGCCGAGTCACACCCGGTATCACCCTTAATTTTTGGACTTCAACTAACTTGGAATCTGTGCCTTAGGTCATGCGCCGCATACAAGAGAAAGCCGAAGGAAACAGGCGATACACTGCGCTAGCGATGTCATCCACTGCTGCATTCCTCCTCTGGTTCTTGGGAGCTGTTGTGTTTATGAACTCGGAAAAACCACAAGGATGGAGCTACTTTGTCTCGTTGTACTTTTCCTTCACCTCCCTAATGACCATTGGCTATGGTGACATTTCCCCGACCAGTAACTCCGGCAAAGCATTCTTCGTCTTCTGGACCCTGCTCGCAGTCCCGACCCTCACCATTCTGATCAGCAACATGGGCAACACGGTTATCAAGGCTTTCCGCGACCTGACCATATGGGTCGGATCGATCACTGTGCTCCCTGATGACCATGGCGCTCGCGGAACCTTGAAGGTCGGTTTCCAGCGCCTGAAGCGCGGGAAACTGTACAACGGCGGCCGAGAGGGTGGAGCAGGCACGAGAGACACGGGTGCAGCAGAAAAAATGATGCAAGACCGTCTCGCAGAACATATTGAAGAAGACGAACTCGCTGAGGCAGATGAGGCCGGCGAGCACGGTGACAGTCTCGAGAGAGACGTGCACTTTTACCACTACATCCTAGCCAAAGAGCTGCGCCATATTATGCGCGATGTGGATGCGTCGCCACCGAAGCAGTACACGTATCAGGAGTGGAACTACTACTTGAGGCTGATCGGGCAGAACGAGAACAATGCATCTGCGCATCGCAAACCGAGGATACACGAGGAGCGGAAACCAAACACTCAACCCGATCTTGGGACTGCAGACGAAGGCGAGGGAGATAAATGGAGTTGGCTGGGTGTGAGGAGCCCGTTGATGGGCAATGCGTCCGAGGCAGAGTGGCTTTTGCAGAGAATATCTGCGACACTGGAGCGGGAGATGCTGAGGATACGGGATCCGAGAGCAAGGAAAGAGCCGCCTCCTATTTCTATGGCGGACTTGAGGAGTAGCGAGGGTAAGACAGGAGCGGATCCGGAGCAGGATTTGAAGAAGGACATTGGTGCGGCGGAGATTAGGAGGAGGGCGAAGCATGATATGTGAAGAGGGGTTGCAAACCCGCATGGCACAAGGTGTCGATTGCAATGTTCGCAAGGGCGATCGATAGTGGTCGCCCGCTCCACATTGACAGTAAATGGTATTCTTCGGTTTGCAAGTACAACACCGTGCCCAGGTGTTTGTGAACTCACGAGATAGGCACCATAAAGGCTGAAGGTCCGCTAACGTACGACCTTCTCATCTACTCCATTCTGACGCTCAAGATGGGCGACAAGTCCTTACCGACCATCACCCTTGCGCCGCCACCTGGATTGTCATCTCCCCGTTCCCTCAACGTCCGACCTATCGCAGCAATCCCGCTCGTCATCAGCCTCTCAACCATACTCGCGACCGCAATCTACGTCTGGAAACTTTGGCAGCGCGAAGATAAGTTCTATGTCGAAGAGTACTATTCCGACTCCGAGAACGATGCCGAGAGGCACCACAACGCCACTATAATTGCTCTTCCCTTCATATCCGCGCCCATACCCGCAGCCATACCCGCCATACCTGGTATCGTCGTCCGCGGAGGCCGCCCAGACACACCGGAAAGCCTGATCGTCGCGCGCCAACAAGCCATGTCCCCTGGGATTCCACAGCGGCGCCCCAGCACACCCGAAAGCCTGAGAGTCGCGCGCCTCAGGAAAGCGCTGTCAGATGTAGATAGGGAATCCGACCAGCCGCGTCGACCAGTGCTGAGTCCTGGGGCGAGAGAGGCGCTAGCGAGTCGGGGTATCTCGAGCCCGTTCACTGTGAGGACGAATATGCCGCATGATATCAAGGATCCGGCGTGGACTCAAGGGCGGATGCAGGAACAGAGGGCCCCGCTCGCGGTCCCGGTGAGAAAGCCTGCACCGGTCACGATTCCATCGCCGCCTCCGCCTCCGCTCCCAGCTTCTCCTCCCATCGCTGAGGCTGTAGCTCCTGGTGTCGACGATGCAGCTTCGTATATGTCGACAGACACCTGGGAGCGCGATACCATCAGACCTTCTAGTCCTGGCGCCCTCTACAACCTCGACCTCGTCAGCGCGCAACCACACAGTCCATCCCGAGCCCAAGGGTCGCCGGTCCGTGAGCATGATGATGGATTCCTGACTCCCACGCCTAGAAAGGATAATGTGCTCCGCCACTCAGCGGAGTCCGCGCAGTCGAACGCGGTGTCTGAGAACACAGCTCTCACTATTGCGACTTCCGGCGCGCTCCGCCAGAGCGGCATTGATTGGAACGACGAGGGCAGTCTAGTTAGTAGTAACTTTACGAAGTTTAGCAGTGAGGTTGATGGAGCGAGTTATCGGGATAGGTATGCGGATTACTAGAGCGGTGGGGCGGGGTGCATGGCGTTGAAGGGGGGGTGGGCGAATGTAGTTGGTAGTATAGGTCAGTAATGGCACATGCATCACATTAAGGGTCGAGTCGTCGACGCATTCATGCATGCGGTCGGATTTCTACTCGCATGGTTTTCTCATTTGGCCAGGCAACACACCGGGACAAGGGTCATTGACGCAGCCATCTGCCGGGCAAACATGGACTCACTCATATCTTTCTCCTCTGGCCTCAAGGATGGTCGTCCGCAGCACCTCTCGCGATACTGCTAGCTTGACGATATGCTTTCAACATTGCGAAGCTTCCGTGAGTGGAAGCGCAGAGCTACGTATACGCTATCGTCTTTCAGGAAAACCGACGAGAAGCATGCGGACGTAATATTCGACAATATGCTGCAGCACAGCGAGGACTTCCGCGCTTTTGTTCCCGCGTTCATGGCCAAGCTGAAAGATGGTATCGAATTTGAAGCCAGACGCGGTTCCCAGGATACGCTCGTCGACCATACAGGAGTAGGATGCATCACAGGCTTACCCACGATCTCGGAGGAGAACGTTGAAGTGAGGCCAAAGCTCAGACCACGCGGGCTACTGGATAGACTTGGCAAGTTGGAGTCGCGGTTTAGGGGAAAGGGCAGAGTGGAAGAAAATATGGGATGTGATATGAATCTAGTTTGGCGTGGGCGGAAGAGAGTGAGATATGAGGAAGGCAAGGAAGACGAGACGGAAAGTGTGAAGATGATGAGGAGGGCGGGGCATTAAGTGACTGGGCATTCTCACGTAAGTCGGATGAACGGATCGTCTCCCGTGGAGGATTGTGGCTAACGCATGTAGGTAGCGCTTGGTGGGATACCTGGTGTGGCCTGGCGATCGGATCGTGATGCAGTGGAAAACTAGGGTAGGAATCGTCGACGAGGGGCTTGAATAAGATGGAATGGGCTCAACAACCACGAGAGTACGACGGAATTGATACAGCTCGACAGACGCTACTTGGTAGAGACGCGGAAGGCGAACGAGAAAGCAATTGAGTGCAGGATCAGCCGTTAAAATGAATGCCAGAAAATGGGTCGACGCTCCTTAAGTGAAGTTCCCGTAGCAATGCGTGTAGGCAGAACAGGGGTTTCGTGCAGCCGTGGAGCCGGTCGCACACCCAGCCGCCGCATGCTCCCGCTTGATGCGTGGTCGAGTCGTTGAGAGGAAGGTGTGAACCACAGTAGCGCTATATGTACAGCTCAAAGATTCGGGTTCTTTTTTCTTAGCCCTTCAGAGTGTTGCGATGCCTAGATATTAGATGCTGATGTTCCTGTTCGGATACGGAAAAGGAGGAGCGCGCTGCTCGGCGCAATTAGACGCGCGGCCCGTGCGCCGAATGTGGAGAAAGGGAAACTCGTGGGCATTTTGACTCCACGCGCACCTTTTAGGCTTTTAGGCTCTTAGGCTCTTCGACTTCACTCCCAACCACTCCACTCTTCAATTGATACCCCGCCTCCTCACGGCACTTCTCCCTCTCTTCTCCCATTGCCTCTTTCTGGTGTCCTTTTAGCTAAGCGATACCTCGGTCCACTCACATTTACCTACTCGGTCGACCTTGTCTCGCCAATTTTACAATCATGGTGGGCGTGAAGGATTTGGCCTACTATGCCGTCCACCCGACGCAACTACGCTCGATCGTTCAGTGGTAAGTTCTCGCCGTGGTGACCCCAATGCAGTGGTCATAGTGCAAACACGCAACGGAAGAATTAATCCAGCGCAGGAAGGTCTGGCACAACCCAGTGCACGAGCGCGATGAGTCCAAGGAGAGCGCATCACTAAAGCGATGCTTCGAATTTCTGGCACTCACCAGCCGCAGCTTCGTCGCTGTCATCCTCGAGCTACATCCCGACATCCTCGTCTCCGTTGCCGTATTTTACCTGGTTCTGCGAGGTCTGGATACCATCGAAGACGACATGACGATACCGATTGTGAAGAAAGAGCCCATCCTCCGCGACTTCCACAATATCATCGAGCAAGATGGATGGACATTCACCGAGAACGGACCAGACGAGAAGGACAGACAGCTATGCGTCGAGTTCAATGTGGTGATCGAGGAGTACAAGAAACTCAAGCCCGCACACCAGGCCATTATCAAGGACATCACCAAGCGGATGGGCAATGGCATGGCAGACTACGTTAAGAACGCTGAATTTGGCATCAACAACAACGGTGTCAACACTGTCCAGGACTATGAGAAGTACTGCCACTACGTCGCAGGTCTTGTCGGCGAAGGCTGCACGCGCTTGTTTGTCGAGGAGGGAAAGGCCAACCCTGCGCTTTTGAAGAGGACAGATCTTTACGAGTCCATGGGCCAGTTCTTGCAACAGGTCAACATCATCCGTGACATCAAGGAAGACCTGGACGACAAGCGGAGGTTCTGGCCCAAGGAAATCTGGTCCAAGCATGTCGACAACTTCGAGGACCTCTTCAAGCCGGAGAACAAGGAAAAGGCTCTTGCTGCCAGCTCAGAAATGATCCTTACGGCTCTAAAGCGAGCGGATGATTGCCTCTTCTACCTCGCTGGTCTCAAAGAGCAGAGTGTGTTCAACTTCTGTGCCATTCCTCAGTCCATGGCCATCGCCACCCTCGAAGTTTGCTTTATGAACTATGACATCTTCACTCGAAATGTCAAGATCACCAAGGGTGATGCATGCCAACTGATGCTGGAGTCCACACAGAACCTTCAACTGGTGTGCGAGGTGTTCAAGCGCTACACTCGCAAGATCCACAAGAAGAACAACCCCCACGACCCGAACTTCCTCCAAATTAGCATCGCTTGTGGAAAGGTAAGTCGTCTCGCACAGCAATCGATTCACCTTAATGCTGATGACTTTTATAGATCGAGCAGTTCATCGAGAGCATTTTCCCCTCGCAGAAGCCGCCTGTGAATGAGAAAAACCCTGTCAGCGCAGAGGAAGCCGCCAGGCTCAAGCAGGAGGCGGACGAGTCCAAGTGGGAGACCATCTACATGATCGCAGCGGTCGTGGGCACTGTCTTTTTCGTCTCGTCGCTGATGGTAAGCCACCTTCGGTCCGCTACTTCAGTGATTACTGACACGATGCTTAGCTATTATGTGCATGGCTGGCGGGCGCACGATTCGACATTGCCTTTGTGCAAGTGAAACAGCAATTCGCACAGCTTCTAGGCACAAGCGGTTCAAGCAACACCAGCAACTCTAGTGCCGCTCTGGATACCAAGTCGTCACCCGATCACGGCGAATTATAGTCACGAGCGGTGACCATTTGCACGTTTATCATGTATATATGTACTTACAATGCTCGCCGGATACCTCCTTCGAGTATATACGGGACCTATTAGCGAATATTAATGTTTAGCTCATTGGTGCAGAAGCGCCTCTATCCCGTCCCCTTTGCAAAAGGTGATGCCACAGCACGGATGTCAAATTGCAATTCGGCCCACTCAATGGCTGCAGTTGTGCCGCTTTTAGAAGTGCTAGATCAAAACGCGTCTTGCTCGGCGACGAGGCTGCTCCCAGTTTGGCTCTCTTTATGGGTCTGATTGGGAGTGGTGGCGTGGACATATTTTGGATAGTCAAATGGACAATGTATTTTCTGCATCGTATCTGGTCTTATGGACGTCATGTGTCTGTAACCTGGGCGTGTTTTGACGTGCAAACAACCCAAATTTCTGTTATCGTATGCGTGGTGGTTGCAGTTTCACGAGTGTTTGGACCGCTAGCGCCTGGTTCAGCGCGCGCCAAGGAACTGCCGCAGCACCTGGGATTTTCTTCGCAGGCGCGCAACAGCAAGACAAGACAGACAAACCGCGCCTGCCCCCAACATCTGAGCGCTTTCCTCCTCTTACCGTCGCAAACAAACGCCGAGTGGACCGCGACTGCTCTCTTACTTCTCCGCCTGGTGCGACCCAAGAAAACCCCACCTTCGCCGCTCAACCCACCTCGCGCACTCCACACCACCACTCTCCACCGCAACCTATCCTACCCGCTGCCACACGCTGTCAGCACATACCCTCCCACCCCGATCCATATCTCCATCCATCACAATGGCCGACGTTGCGACAGCGCCCAAGCCGGACCAGCAGGTCGACCTGAACACGATCCCCATCTCACCGTCCGACGTGACTTCGAGCGAGTCCAAGGACCAGAGCTCGACCAACGCCGCATCGGAAGGTGAGATCCGGACCGTCTTCCACGACCCTGAGAACTTCAATGTGAAGCACCCGCTCATGAACACATGGACCCTGTGGTTCACCAAGCCGCCGAGTGGCAAGGTACGCTTTGAGCCTCACGTTTGTTTACGGCACCGCTAATAACAGCAGGGCGACAACTGGAACGAGCTGCTGAAGGAGGTCATTTCGTTCGATTCGGTCGAGGAGTTCTGGGGCATTTACGTAAGTGCGCTTCTGCACAGTTTCGAGCGGCCGCTAATCGTTCTACAGAACAACATCACACCGACTTCCGATCTCGCGCTAAAGTCCGACTATCACCTCTTTAAGCAGGGTGTACGCCCTGAGTGGGAGGACGCACAGAACAAGCACGGCGGCAAATGGGCCTTCCAATTCAAGGACAAGAAGGCTGTCAACATTGATGCGCTCTGGCTGCACGTGATGCTTGCTGCCATTGGCGAGAATCTCGAGGACGAGGATGACAACGAAGTGATGGGTGTCGTGGTGAACGTCCGTCGCGGTTTCTATCGCATTGGTCTCTGGACTCGGACAGTCGGCAAGGCGCTTTCCGGAGAGCAAGGCAAGGGCCGCACTTTCGAGCAGGGCAAGGAGACGCTTAGCAAGATCGGCAAGCGGTTCAAGCAGGCTCTGCAGCTCAAGGAGAACGACCCGGTCGAATTCTCTGGTCACACGGACGCCGCTCACGCCGGCAGCACTCGTGCGAAGGCCAAGTTTGTCGTCTAAAAGATTTTGGCCTGGCCAATCGAATCGTGTCCACCTTAGAGGTTCAGCGCATCCCGATTGAGCGACCGCAGATCTCGGATTTTCTCCGCGGCCTAGCCTAGGCTGTATTTCTTTGGGTATACCGTCTACATAATTCCCTTTGTACGGGTTGAGGCAAAAGTCCGTACCAGCATATCTTGGCTGGTTGGTTCTAGCATGGCGTCTACGAAGCATGGCGGCAATGGGTGTGACATTGGGTTTTTGCATGATTTATGGGCACCACGAGTATACCCTAAGATCAAGGGGTGTGGTTGTGCTTGATAGACGACAGTGTCTTATGCAAACAAAGTTTCGACAATTGCAATCATTGTACCGAGCTCCTTATACAGGTGAAAGCTCGTTCGAACTGAACGGAAGGGCTATCCTTGACTGTCAGCCTGCAAAGGTTTTGACAAAGCATCATCATGTCATTACACACGTCAAATGGTAATATCAATCAATATCAACCTTTGTGACAGTCTGCCGCACGCGCGTTGTCCGCGGTTCCGGCCGGGTTCCGAGGTGGGACTTGGCGAATAGCGTAGCGTAGGTGGTGACGTCCTGTGAGGTGGCAGTGGCTTGAGGCGGTGCAAAAATATACAGGTGCCTCGCGTCAGACCAAAACAACCCCACCCCCTTCTTATCCTCTCCACACCTATATACACCCCTTTTGCCCTTTTCTTACACCGCAGCCATGGTGAAGGAAACGGCATACTACGACGCACTGCAAGTGCCGCCCACGGCAACAGAGCTCGAAATCAAGAAGGCCTACCGCAAGCTCGCCATCAAGCTGCACCCCGATAAGAACCCCGGCGACGAGACCGCACACGAGAAGTTCCAGGCTATCGGTGAGGCTTATCAAGTTCTCAGCGATGAGACGCTGCGAAAAAATTACGACCAGTATGGCAAAGAGGGCGCGATACCGAGCAGCGGGTTCGAGGATCCCGCAGAGTTCTTCACCATGATCTTCGGCGGAGAGGCCTTTATGGACTGGATTGGTGAGATCTCGCTCATGAAGGACCTCACCAAGACCATGGAAATCTCCATGCGAGAGATGGAGGAGCAGGAGGCGGCTCAGGCAGAGGCAGAGGCGGCTGGTGCCGCATCAGCCGAAGCCACTGCTGGCACATCGGCCGCCGCCGGCCCATCAAATGAAAAGACGGCCGAACCCTCGAGCGCTGCACAGGCTAAAGCCGCTGAAGCTGCCGCTGAATCCGCCGCGAATGCACCTGAAGGAGGCGCTGCCCCTCCCTCGTACGATGGCACTCCTCCAGCCTACGCCGAAAAGCCTGCCGTACCCGCTGCGCCCGCTGCACATGTTGCCCCCGAAGCGCCCGCTGCTGCATCAACCGCAGCTCCTGCTTATGCATCTGGCACCAGCACGCCGCAACCCGGCCGTGGAATACCCATCCGAGCTGCTATCATGGACAAGTCGGAAGAAGACGCGCGGTTAGAGGCGGCTGGCGTGACCGACGCTGAGAAGGAACTGCGAGAGAAGCAGAAGAAGAAGGGTGGGTTGACCAAGGAGCAGCGCGAAGAGCTCGCAGCCTACGAACTAGAACGCAAACGCATCAGGGACGAGCGTGTGCAGACACTGTCCAAGAAGCTGGTCGACCGCATCTCCATATGGACCGAGACCGACAAGGGCGCCGACGTCACAGCCGCGTTCAAGGAGAAGACACAGCTCGAGATTGAGAACCTCAAGATGGAGTCTTTTGGTCTGGAGATCTTGCACGCCATTGGCGCCACCTACCTTTCCAAGGCCACGTCATTCATCAAGTCACAGAAGTTCCTCGGTATTTCGGGCTTCTTCTCGCGCGTCAAAGACAAGGGTACCTTGGTCAAGGAGACGTGGAACACCATGTCCGCAGCCATCGATGCCCAGCTCACCATGGAGGAAATGGCGAAGCTGGAAGAGAAGGGCGGCGAAGATTGGACCGATGAGAAGAAGGCCGAGTACGAGAAGAAAGTAACAGGAAAGATCCTTGCGGCTGCATGGCGAGGAAGCAAATTCGAGATTCAGAGTGTGCTGCGCGATGTCTGCGACCAAGTCTTGAACGATAAGAAGATCAAGCTGGAGAAACGGGTCGAGCGGGCACATGCACTCGTCATCATCGGGGAGATGTTCTCAAAGGTAAGTCTATATTCCTTTGTCCACCATGTCTCATATCATATGCTGATCACTGTTACCAGGCCGAGCGCGATCCCGAGGAAGAAGGCGATTTCATGGCGTTCGAGCAACTCATGGCCGAAGCTGCCGCGAAGAAGGAAACGAAGGCAGACAAGGAGAAGAAGAAGCACAAGCATCACTCGCATCATGAGAAGGAGAAGGCATGAGCCTACCCTCATCCCACATTCTCCCGCACGCACCCTATACTCTTCTCAGAGGTGTAATACTGGGTTTGCTGCGTGCGACTTTTTGTCCCTTGGCTGTCTCGATGGTCATTCATGTTCGAAGCTTGCATCCACTTATTCCCTTTCTTGTTTATTTCGCTTCATAACACGATATCCATAGATTCACTTCATCAAGAGCGGAGGAGGGCTAGGCGGCGTTGCTAACGTCGAGTAGAGGAGATACTCGCAATCACATTCGACAGCTCTGTCGTCGCAAGAGACAGCAGGACGCACGCGGGGTAGCTGGCGGAATTGATGGAGCCGTCGATGATGCGATCTCTTTGCTCTTGACGAGCGGGACGATCGAAAGGGTTCAGTTGTGGTAGGACGCTCGCGGCATGGAGCTACGTGAGATTCAGGTATTCAACAGCGTTTCTGGAAGCATGCTTTTAGCGAGTGGAGGGTCAAAATATCAATTCCTTCGCGACCTAGTCGTTTCATATCCCTGATACGAGTATCGTGGTCTCATCTCTATGTACGCACATCCACCTTCTGTACATTACCCCGAGACATACCCTCAACGCTCCACCCCCTCCACCTCTGTATCATACTCATCTCACACCCCTCAAGTCAATTCGAAACACACATCCACGTCCCCGCCACCACGTCTCCAAGCCCCAACTTCCTCACCACCCCCTCAACATCCCACTTCGTCTTGCGCCACACGCCGCCCTCGCCCTTGATCCCCAGCTTCTCCCGCACCTGCTCCCCGCAAAGCTTCACCGGCTGCTCCCACACCAGAAACACGTACCGATGCGGTGCGCTGCTAAACCCGGTGCTCGGCGCAGGCGCCTGCCATGACGTGAGCGGCGCGACGAGCGTGCCCTTTGCGCCGCCGTTGTTCGTCGGCGGACTGGGCTCGAGGGGTGTCCAGCCCTCCCTCTCTCCTCCTCCTCCTCCTCCTCCTCCTCCCCCTCCGCCGATGGCGGAATCTGTCTTGGACAATTCCCCAGCGCCGTCTGGTTTTGCATCTGAGAATGGGTTCGCAAACGGCGACGCCACAGCCGTCAAGTCGGTGTGCAGATAGTGCAATACAGGCGCAGCGAGCGGGAGCGACGGCGACGGCGCGTCGATGTCGAGGGCAACCACCATGTAGCGCGCGCCTGGGACATGGGTTCTTAAACATGCCGTGCGCAAGGAGAAGGTGGGCGTTTGGGTCGTGGACGGTTTGTGCGCGGGGGTTCCGGGCGCGTGGATCTTCAGGCCCGATGGGAAGGTTATGAGGAGGTCGGGGGACGAGGCGTTGGGGGCGCTTTGCGAGAGGAGGGCTTGGAGGGTTGGACAGGGTGACATGGTGGAGTCGCTGCCGGTGGGTTGGTGGGAAACTGCTGGGGATGAGACTGGAGGTTCTTGTTTTAAGGGATCAAGCTGCACAGTAGCGTTACGATGAAAATGTTCAGTTAAAGAGATTTTGTAGATATATGGGGTATTGGAGCTTGTTATTCAACTCTATTGATATGGTGGGGTGGAGGGGTAGGTGTTTGTTTGTTGATAGGTAGGATGACGGAGGGGGCGTAGGCATGGGGTGTGGAACCTGCTTCTCTTTTGACTTATTTGTACCGGTGGGATGAATGCGAGATCTTATCGCGGCCAGAACCACGTGCTCGGTGTCAGGGTTCGGTTGGTCATTAGCTCCACAGTGGGCACATTGGAGTTCACTTTCTTGGAAGCCCACCATAGAATCGGGCCGAAGGGTAATCGTGAGCTTGGGCTGACCGCCTGATCTTGAATGTGCATTTCACGAGGCAGGAAACCCGTGCCGGAAGTCACAGCACACTATTGAAAGAGATATTAATCGACTCATCTGTCATCATTCATATCTACATACTTCATCATCATGGGTATTACCATCAAGCACCACCACTCCGCCGCAGTTGACCACTACCAGCATGTCCCAACCCATCCCGCTCCCCCACCAATCTCTTATAAACTTCGTCATCTACCGGTACGCGGCTTGCGCCAACCATTGTAGTACAGTATAGTCTTATCTTATGCGACTAATCCATCTCCTCGCTATGCATCTCGCGCGAAACACAAAAGAGGGTATAAAAAAAGAAACCAAAAACCGAAACGCTTGAACGCAGCAAAACGCCATTCCCACAAGAAACCTAACCGAACCTAACCAACCAAATTAAACATATGTAAGAAAACAAAACCGACCTCCTGGACCTATACAGGAGCACAGCTCGCAACGTATGCGAAGAGAAAAGAATCGTGACAGATGGGAGTCGTGCTAGACGCTCACGGTGCGGCGGACACCGACTTCGGGCTTCTGCGCGTACCCGATGAGCAGCCTGAAACTGGTGCCGCGCTTCTCGCACTCGGCGAGGAGCGCTTCGTCGCGCCAGATGCTGCTCTGGAGCAGGTTCCCCGAGTTCGCTGCGTCAGGCTCGCCGGCTTCGGGGAGGACGAGGGACTCGTAGCAGCGCGAGTACCACCAGCGGCCGACGCGGGCCACCATGGCCGTGATGGTGTTGTCGGTGGACTCAGAAGAGGCGCGTGTATTGAGGAGGTCGGAGAAGGAGACTTCGGGCTTGGGTTGCTTCATGCCTTTCACGGCAGTGCTCGGCGTCCTGGTGATGGAGCTGGCGGTGCTGCCCTTCCTTTTCTTGGATGCTGCCGCATCGGAGTCGTCAGGGCAGGGGAGCGTGCCTGCGACGGGAACGCCGACGAAGCAGCGGTTGCATTCGGTGAAGCCTTTGCGGCCTACCAGGCCCATGATCTCGTCGCTGATGTTGCGGAGGGAAACGTCTTCGTCGGCGACCTGCATCTTGACTTTGAGGCCGCGGACGGCACGGCGAGCACGGTTGCCCATGTTGATGAGGTCGAGGTCAAGAACGCTGAGCTCTAGATATCCACCTGGACGTAACACGCGCTTGCACTCCGAGATCACGGAGCGGTGGACCGAGGTAGGGAGAGCCGATGGGAAGCGAAGGACAACACAGGCAAAGTAGCCCTTGGGGAAAGGAAACGGATCACCGAGAGAATTCTGATTGAAGTGGCGGTGATTGTTGAGGGTCGACCACGGCTCAGGCGCGTTGATGTTGGACGTTGCCGCAGGAGGTTGTCCCGGCCCTAGGTTGTAGACAGTGGCCTCAGGATATGTCAGAGCGCAATAGTACGACCAGTCTTTCCCAAGACCATCGATTACAAGAACTCGGTCATGTTCTGGGGCTTTCAGCTCAAAGTGCGCTGGGCTGAATATGACGCGACCGAAAGATAGCCACTTGCTGGTCATCAAAGCACCGAAACGAAGGTTTGCCATCGACGACAATCCATCCGCCTGTGTCTCTGCCATTTCCATAAGGCGGGTGTCTCTGTACCTATTCGCGCTGGAATTGCTGCGGTGTTTGTCGGAAGTAGATGCGAGAGTAGCTTTGGATGGGCGTGAGCTTAAGTTCAAAGATGCTGGCAGACTAGAACGGTTGGAGCCGGCTCTTTTTAGAGGCCCTGAGCAAACAGACATGTGTGCAGTGGAGGGAAAACTGAGGCGTCCAGTAAGTGGGTCAACGACACTAATGTTTCTTTCTCCATATTCTTGGAGGAAGTCGGAAAGAGACACCGAAGAAGTAGGAGACTGGGAGTACAGGACGGCAAGGAGCCGTGATCGTCGTAGATGCAACGAAGGATTCGAGATACCTGTAGCAGAAACTGCTGAGTGTGAGGACGCTCTGGAGTGCTTTGGTCTGAGTGGGAGCGGCTCCAAAGAAGGCCGTTTCTGGATAGGTTCAAGACCAGAAAGAGGTTGCGCGCCGTCGATGGGCGATAGCACTTCGTCAATCAAGTCGTCGTACTCGTTCCAGACCTCATCTTCGGATGTCGGCGCTCCATGGAGGGGAACAACTGCAGTACCAGCAGTCGCGGGAAAGCTCCACGCGCCGGAACTACTTGAGTACGACACCTCAGAGCCCTTTCTAGATGGGAAGACAAAGAACTCTCCCTGGCGGACAGACTCTTCAGCGCTCGGGCTCATTGTGGCAATGGCCGAGCCGTGAGTGAGCGCGTTGAGGCCATGAAGGATAGGGTATGGTTCAGCAGGACCAGCCGTGGCGGTCACTGGAGCAATGGAATCGAATGAGGTACGCGGAGGAGCAATTGAGCCAGGCTGGTTCGCTGTGAAAGGCCGAGAGAATGAGCGAGAAGGAGGACGACGCGTCTCACCCCGGGAGGAGATAACTTGGGGGATGCGGCCCACTTGCGCCAGGCGACTTGGTCGTGGTGGGGGATTGGAGGGCGGCGGTCCTGAAGGTGACAATGTTGCAGGTGGTGAGGGAAGGATCGCAGGCGTGGTACCTCGCTGAGGCGACCGGACAGGCTCGGAAGGTTGTATGGGCGAGGGTGGACTAATCGGGGAGGACGTAGGAGAGAGATCCGTAACTGGGGTGAGATCAGCCACTGACGGCGGTGCACGTCCACTCTGTTCTGTAATACTTGTGTCAAGCGTGAGTTTCGGCTGGAACTCAGGCATTGGCCGCAGGTAAACCTTTGGTGAAGCTGGGCGGGTAGGTGGGGCAAAGTCGTTCGGAAGAACAGGCTTTGGGGGTAGTAGCATTGACGGTAGCCGTTCCTTCTCCATGCGTTCGGGTTCGTTAACCTCGTTTTCGACAGGTTGGTCTGGTGCTGATGCTTCCTCCGGCGTGCTATCTGCCTCTTGCATGATGGCCGCAATGTCTTCAGGACCGAGCTCGGCTTGATCGTCGACTATGGCGTAGTGGGCTACAGATCGCGATATTGGTAGACGAGCAGGAGAGGCAGAAGATGGTTCGATCGCAGGAGTGGGTACGCGAGGTGTAACTTGAGCGCGCTGAAAGAAATTCCATTTCCTAGGTGGCTTCGATAGTTCTTGTTCTGTCTTCTCCTTTTTGGAGTATTTCAGCCAGTGCCCTTCCTTGCCCTCAGCACCACTGACGGAGGCCTTTCGTAGCTTGCTTGACGCTTTCTTAGTCGAGGGCGTCGCGTCCACTATTTTGGAAGTGCGTGATGCACGTCTAGCTGCGAGGGACGGGATGAAAGATTTCTTCATCTCGTCCTCGCTTTCTGATGGTCGTCGAAGGCCAAGCGGCATTTTCTTCACTGGCGACATGCCATGGACGGAATCGGACATTGCTGACGGTAGTAGGCCAGGACGAGTGCCCTCCAAGTCACTTCTCGAAGAGTTGTTCGTAGCGGTCTGAGCCTGGGACAATCGAGGGCTTGAGACATCAAGGCTGCTCGTGCTTTGTAGCGGATCCGGACTCCTCGTCAACTCGGTGCTGCTTCCGGTCCCGCGGATGACGACTGGGTTGAGCCGCTCAAGGAAGAAGTCGTCCATTTCCGTACTGGTTGTGCTCGTGAAACTTCCCTTGCGGGTCGAAGGAGTATGATCTAAGCTCTCTGGCGTTGTCGCTGCACTGGGCGATTTGCCGACGCTTGATCCGCTAGCTGCACTTCCGTTTCGTACTTTAACAGCGTAACGACCATATCCTTCGTGACCTGTACCTGCTGCTGGCCCACGGCGGTGAGTTTTCTGTTCCGGTTTCGTAACAGGACCAGCTGGTTCTGTTTTGGTCCGCCTGGAGAAGAAACCAAATCGAGATGTTTTGCTTGGGATAGGAGCTGGAGCTGGCTCAGGCACCGTCTGAGATCTCTGTTTCTCTAAATGTAGATCCGGTGTAGGGCCTCGAGTAGGGACGCGGGAAGGTGGAGCAACCCCTGAACCGAGGCTGGGGTTAGGAGAAGGGTTGCGAGAAGATGGTTTGTGAGGTAGACCAAATCTACTTCTACTGTTCATGGCAGCGCTGGCATTCGATTCTGTGGACGTTGTCCGTCTGTGTGAGGAGGGGAAACTCATCATGTTACTTTGAATGACGGGTGAGGGTCCACGGAACCCGGTTATCTCTGGAGTGCCATCCCTGCTTGGCCTCATGGGTTTTCGTGGAGCCGTCGTTGTCACCGGTTGATCTGCCAGGTGGGCCAGTTCAGGGGGTGCCTGCACTTTGGATGTCTGTTCTCTGGTCTGTGATGGACGTCTTAGGCCCCTAATCACCCCACCCTTCGCTACCTCTGGTCGCCGTTGAGATGCTGCAAGGCTGGTTTGTGTTGTCTTCAGCGGCTGGTTGGGACGCGAGGCAGGTAGATGATCGGCGGGGTTTTTGCCCCTAATTCCTCCAGCAGACGACGAAGCAGCCTCGGGATCCTGTATGGATTGAAGCGGGCGCTCATCTGAAGTTCCGTATCTGACGACTGGAGGTCTACCTTGCAACGGACTTACTTGTCGCGTCCGCACTGTACTCTGGGTGGACAAGGCTACACCTGGGGAATAAGAGGACATGGACGTCGGAGTAGAAGAAACGCTGAATGGGCCTGGCGACTCTGAATATCGGGTGGAAGGTGTGGTCGAAAGGGCATAGTGAGGGACCGGTGGAGGTAAGACGTCCGTAGGTCCCAACTCGTGTTCATGGTGGGGATATTCCGGAAGATCCAGCTCAGCCTCCGAGCGAGCAAGGATTGTAGAAGTCGCCGGCAACGATATTCCCAGCACTGTCTCAGAGAAAGGGTCCCTGTAAAACCCGGGAATGCCTGTGACAATGCGCTTCGCCTCTGGGGAAGTCATTGAGTCTTCCCTTAGCTTCTGTTCTTGTTTCCCAGTTCCAGACCCGATGCTGGTTTGCTTGCGTCTCAGAAGATTCGATCGCGGGCTATCGATAGTGGAGGCAGAAGAGCCTGACACGAGTGACGGCGTGCGTGTGTTTGTAGGAGGAACCTCAAGTTTTGGCAGACGAGAGGAAGAGCTCTGCGGAGGAAGTTTAGAGCCTGTTAGACGTGGGGTAGACTGGACTATAGGTTCAGTGGATGTAGCGCTGCCTTGGCGAGACCCGAGGGCTACCGGTGCCTTTGGCGTTGGCGCTTTTTGACCAGTGACCCCTCTAGTGCCATGTACCTCATCTCTCGACGGCCGCCTCTTCTGCAACTTCGATGGCCCTGGCGCGGGTACCTGAGGAGTGGTGGCAGTGGGCGTGATTGACCGTTGTGGTAGTCGGGTGGTAGGTGTACGATGGGAGTACGGCGTTTGTTCCTCCGTCCTCCTTGGAGGGTTGTAATGTGATTTATAGGATGCCATGTTGGGCAATTCGGTGCGACCCAATTAGAGACTTCGCGCAACGGTTGACCGGGCCCTGTATGACAGAAGCTTGTGTGTGCTGAGCAACTCATGAAGACATAGGAATGGTCGACGAGAATAGAGCCTCGGACTGCACGGCGTTGAATGTTGGGGTATGCCAGTCGAAGTTGGTCTTGATGCCGTCAGCAGCCTTCAGCTCGGAGTGCTTCCGGAAGATTATTTGGTGTGTTCGGTGTGTAGCTTTCGGGAGATCCAAGATGCTGGAAGCTTGGGGGTGGCGAATCTGACTAGAGGGGTACATTGGACGGGAGCCGTGCCATTTAAGAAAGCTAACAATTTACCACACAATGTTCAAGTGCCTGGCAGAAAATCGGTGAAGGCCGGTCGCTCTTCTTGCTGTACTACGCCACTCTACGGTGCTTCCGAGTGATTCGTGGCGTTCGGTTAGTCCGATCCTGGGTATAGTGTGTGGCGGTGTATCCGTGCAAGCAACAGGGATAGCGAAAGCGGTGCACGAGGCGAGCAGACGTTGGGAAGTGAGCCAGCGACGCGGAATATAACGTTGAAGATGGGTCTCACACGTCTGAGTTGCTCTCGTGGACCCGTGCCATCCGTCGTGAGTCGCCGCTGTGGGGTCCGATGGTTTCCGTTGGAAGCGACAAGGCAAACCTGGAGCTTCAGGGGATTCCTAGTCTCGCAAAAGAACAAGATACCAGGGTCAAGATCTAGGTCGTTGGATGAGCGCGTCCGGACTTGATGACTCTTCTGTCTAACAAGTCCAGGCGGGTATTGGTCTGATATACCGCGTGCGGCCCAACGCGACGCCAAATCCAAGACGCGCCGCTCTCCTCCCCAGAGGACATGGGCTGAGGGATCGCGAGCATTGCCATCTAACAGCAGCGCTTGCGCTTGCACGGCGGGTAGAGGTTTGAGGGAAAGAGGTCATCCACCAGTCAGGCCGCTGGACTGTAGTGGAGGTGGACGATTCGTAGCTGACCCCTGTGGGGAAGAGCACAGGCGCGGTGCTGGTAAACGAGAGCCAACCGCCGCGATTGGCTGCCAGCATTTTCGCTAAAACTCCTTCTTCCCACACTTCCCACACTTATCATGCGGCTACCGACGATCAGAGCAATGACCATCACCAAACGCACATTTCCCTCTTTGTGTTCGCGACAAGACGACCCAACTGTAGCTGATGTGAGAGATCTGGCGAGTCGTGAATGCAGAGGGCGCACTGAGGACGTCTAGATGAGAGCTTCAGTAAAAGCCACTCTTTGTTCAGCTTCAGTGAGAGCAAAGTCGACCCGCTGATGACACGAGACTCCATGATGGATGCTCCCACTGGATAGGTTCAAAAGTCCGTCTTGCAATCATTTGATCCTTGAGGACGACGGCCCAGAGATTGGTGCAAGCAACTCAAGCTCAAACCACATGATCCATTGTAAGCCGGATGCAGTTCTCTCAAAACGGCCAAAGTGGAGTTTGGTTGGGAGACCTTTTCTTTCTTGAACCCAGCCGGGACGACATGGGGCAGAGACGAATGAAGCGCAGGCCGAGGAGTCACCCGGCTTCGAATCGCGCTATCCGCCATGCGCGCCCAACGCTGGAGGATCTGAAATCGCTCGTTGCTATTCTCGTGACCGTTGCAACATCAACCGGCGGACCTGGAGGATTCGTCGACGATTGCGTGGTTGAGTTGCCGGCTGAAGGGTGGCTAAGTGCATACGCCTAGGCTTTAGTTGCAGAAAGTGAGGCTGGTGTCTCGCACTCGCCACTTCCGGCTGCACTGCCGCCTGCCAACGCATCAGAGGCAAATACTTCCCAGTTTCCTCTGGAGTCTGCAAGACGTGACGTTTCGATAGCAGCAAACGACTCTGTGTGCGTACGTAGTGTTTCTGTGCTTTGCTTGCAAGACGGTCCGCTTTCGGGAAAACGTTCCGCCCCGAAAAGTCAGATCCGGCATCCAGGTTGCCTCGCAAGCCACCATTCTTTTAAGGCCTCTTCTGCAATCCCATTCGTTGATCACAGGTGTGATTCGTAGTAACCCTGCCACATGAGAATTTAGTCATGTGATGAGGTTATACCTATAATGGTATACTACGCAGATGCTGTTCACCAATAACTGAGCCGAAACCCACCCTCAATGTGACTACCTCCTGCAGCTCTATGCAGGGAATGCGCCGAGATTTCCTGCTTCGACGATCGCCAGCAAGCGTCGTTCTTCCTGTGAGACATTGCTGCATTGTGACAAGAGTTTAACGGCGACCATCTGAACTCCTGGTGGAGGCATAGCGCGTAGGCGGGTGCGCCTTGTGTGCATAGGCATGCAACGGTGATGAGCAAAGTGCTTTCAGAGATAAAACAAGCATTGCTCGACAACGTGAGCCCTGGCTCGACTCACGACGGTAAGTTGGTCGACTCATCTTTTAGTCCTTCATTGCGTGATGCGCATGGATCAGTTCTTGTTACCCTGATGCTGGATATGGTCATTGTTCTATGGCCAGGATCCGTCTGTCATGTGTTGAGAACGAGTTTATAAGTCGGGTGGGGTAGTTTCCGACACCGGGTAGTTTCCGACACCGGGTAGTTTCCGACACCCCGCAAAATTTCGCCGCTGCCACCACTTGGGTTGCGAATATGCTCACAACTTTATTAAATAAATTTGTAAAAAAAAAAAAAAAAATAGTATTTAAAGCATTTAATCACTTTCTTTATCTATGCTTAAATCACGATTAAGATATCGTTATGTTCGTCGTCGTTCTCGCGCTGAACGTCGAACTAATAGCTACTTTGCTTCCTCTTTAGAGCTACTTTCCTCCTCTATAATAATGACCTTCTGCGATGCGTTTCTTAATTTGCGAACACGTTGAAAGGGTACCTAATTAGCCTGCGAGAGAACTTCTGCAAGACTTGCGAACTATTCGTTTAGATTAATTATAACTTTATAGCGTTTTAGTAGATTTGCTTAATTAACCTGCTCGCGCAAGGAAGCAATCTCATAATTTTTTATAGTAACCTCTATTAAGGTATGGTTAAATGCCTTGGCGGTAAGCCGAACACATCGTCGTGTAGTTAGTGAGAAGCTCTTTTCAGAAAATAGCTTTACAACATCGCTGCCACGTTTTGGCGTCCTGATATCCTTGGTAGAAGAGGGTGGTGTTGACGGCTGTTCGCGCACCACCACCCAGCGAGAACCTAAGGGCTTCCTCACGTTCTTAGGGTACAGCCCTGTTACTTTCCACCCAGATCGGACACACTGCTCTCGAAGGCCAATTTTACGCGCTTCTGCATAAAATTCGAGAAACTTGGCCTTCCCAAGCTTTGTTGCATCTGTCTCAGCCCCATACTCGCCGACGAAGCGCCGATACGCCACCTTTAGGCTGGAGAAACAACCAAGATCTAAAGGCTGGAGTATATGTGAAGTATGGGCAGGTATAAAGAGTAAATGCATATTATTTATATAACATGCAGTTATAAATTTGTCCGAGGTATAACTACTATAGCTATTAATAATAAGCAATCGTGTCTTAGATAGATTGTTAGGCTTAGTCTAAGACAAGAACACCTTCTCCAGCTACTTAATAGCAATATTATTACTTGTCCACCTATTTTGCGAGAAAGTAATATGCTAGTAAGGATGTTAAGTTAAAAACTCCTTCTTAAACCACTGCTCCTGGATGCTCTTAGCCTTGAAGATAACTAAAGGTTCAAGAACGACGCCAAGCGCAGAGATACACTCTACTATAGAGGTCCACGTACGGGCATTTATTATTTTAACTAGTACAGCATTAGGGTTCTCTTGCGAGGAGCCTATAACAAGCCTATTAACTCCTTAGCCCTCCATAATACCGCCCTCGTCGGCGTTGTACCTGTGTCGGGGGGGAATCCAGGTCACGGTCTCGTACAGGTCGAATATTTGCCTAATATTTTCAGGAGTGGCCGCATTTATGCGTTCCTAGCTAGTCCGGCGGCCTAACTTTAACTTAATAGCTAGGCGGCGTTTTATAAATTAACTAGTCTACTCTTTCCCTAAGTTCTTATAGTTACCCTCTTACTTAAGGATAGCTATTGCGATAGCTTACACTTGCGCGTGGGTTGGCGCGTAACTAAGGGCTTCTTAACGTAGAATCTAGCGCTCTAGATGCTCTTCTTAAATAACTAAAAGCTACTGTGCACTATTATGGGCATGCAGGTGGGATTAGGCACTATTAAAGCAGCCGCGAAGAGTGTTACGTGGTACCCTATATTAAGTAGTAGCAGTAGCTAAAGTAACCCCAGATTCGAGGTCTGCAAGTACGTTCTGGACATCTCCTTTTATGTATCTAGCTATTCGAAGTCAGAGAATACGATGCAAAAGGAAAAATTGAAATTAATAAAGAATTAAAGTTGTAAGAATTATTTTTAGTCAGCGTGCATGGTGGGTGAGCGCGATTGCGGGGCTGTCGGAAACTACCCGGTGTCGGAAACTACCCCACCCGACTTATCCGATATAGTTCAAGGCAAGCGACGTTCTCTTGGATGGCTTCGGTTTAGAACTCCCGTTCATCCAGATCACGAGCATTGGCAAGCATAACCTGTCTTTGCGTTCGCGTTAGTTACGGGTGGGAAGGGGACGGCACGATACGCGTTCTCCATTGCACCATCACCAATCAGATTAGCTAACACGGTTTGAGGGCAAGTGCCACTGTGGAGACACATTTAGATCGAACACACACTTGCATGATAGTGTATGTGAAGATGCGTTGCTCTTGGAGGTGGTGTGGTGGAAACTCTCCTGCTGCTCATGGATTCTCTTCCTCGTCGCCCTCCATCCGTGTGCGGCACAGTAGAACCGAGCATCCATGCACGGAGCTGGTGGCTGTTTCTGGGATTTCGTGCAGAGACCGGTGACGATAGCTCCGGCGCTTAATGCAAGTCTCGAGGTGTTACAAGAACTAGCGGGATGTGGCATTTTGCGGTGAACAGTGAGCCTGCTATGCGGTCTGCTATGGCATGGTGATCCCACACGAAGACTTAGGGTAGCCAGGTAGAACTTAGAATCGTTTGCAGCGGCTCAACTGCCGTCTCTTGGGCCCTCCTGGGCGACAGGACGATTGCTGTCGTCTCTACAGCGAGATCGCAAGTTGGGTGGTCCTGACATTGCGCCTGTCTGCCTCTGGCGTTATGATGAAGTACTCTTTTCACCAAACTTTGAGCTCGTCAGGGTTCTCTAGTGTCTTTTATTGCTAGGGGGAAAGGGTGCTTCCAGGATGTCGTCTTTTCTTGACCCAGGAAATATTGAAACAGAGACAGATGGTCGGTCGCTCGAGACAGAGAATTTAGTCTTTCACACAAAGCCGTACGAGATAGGCGTATAAATAGCTAGTGAAGTCCCTGCCTCGAGCACGCTCCTAAGTGTAACCAACTCAACTATGCAAAGACATTGTCTACTAATTGATCATCGACAGGGTTGATAATTGAAGCGGATGGTTATGATTCGCAACGGGATCTTTGGATCAACTCAGAATTGACCCAGAAGAAGAGCCGTCTAACATCAGCCTCCTGAGCCCTCACCATACGCATTTCTGCTCCATTTTTATATTGTTTTATAGCGCCCTTCTTTCTACGTGACCGTTGCGTTTAATTCTTATGTAAGTCGCATGATAACTCTAAATCGTTAGTGCTGACAGAAGACAACCTCAAGAGAATAGTGACTTAATAGACGACAAAGTCGAACATCAGTAGCTGGCATAATTCACCACCACATTTCGTCGGTCATGTATCTCGATTGCAAATGTGCAAAAAGGTAAAGACGCCCTGTGAACTAACTGAACTACCCCCGATATGTTCATAAATCCTAGAATCAATGCTCATTTGCCAAAGACCGATTAAAACCAAGTTCCTATCTTAACGCAGAAACACCTCTCTCCTCTCCATACACAAAATATTAACCACAAACAAACCAAGCCCCACCCACAATCTCACCAAGTCCAAGCTTCTTCACAAAACCCTCCAAATCCCACCTCACCCGTTTTCCTAACCCAACATCCTCCCCCCATCCCATCATCTCCCACACCTTCTCCTACGTCACGCCCTCCGGCTGCACCCAGACAATAAAAACGTAACGATGGGGCCCTGAGATGCGCGGCGGTTTTGGCGGTGTCCATTGTGCGGCTGGTTGTTCGATTGCTGCGAGGCGGGTCCATCCTTGTTCATCGGCGCCTGCATCGGCGCAAGAGAGCCCTGTTCGGCAGATATGCAGGATAGGACTTAGGAAGGGGAATGTGGTGAGTGGGGCGTCGAGGTCTAGGGAGATTATGTGAGAGCTAGTGATCCATACGCATAAGGAAGAAATTGAGAATTGTACTTGTTGTTGTATTGGGTGAAGCTACGAACAGTAGGTATACATGAGTGGCTGTAAACAGCGCTAGTGTAGGATGGGTAGTCGCATCTTAATACAGGTGAGGCGCCACTGCAAGTGGGGAAAGGGAGACTCTAAACCGTGACACACCCCCTAGTTGTTACCAAGTTAGCGAGTTAGTGATAACTAACCCTTATTCATAAGATTAATTATAAGCGACGTCTAGCTGTGGGGTAGTAGGCCGTTGTCTATCTAAATAGTTTAATAAGAACTCTTTAAGGCGTTATTAATACGCTTTACGACCTTTAGGTCCTTTTAAGCTTATTTAATCTTACGAACTCTAATAGGTGGTGGCGTCTAGTCTTTTAGTCAACTTAGATAATTTAAATTAAGTATGTAGTAATCGTGCAGAGCATGTAATAGCCCACAAATGCAAGGTTTCGCAATTCCAAGCTCAGCAACGGAGGTAGATAGGGTACCCACTTCGATAGTCGAGGCAGCGCGGCGAGTGTACTTTGTCATCTTTTCGACGTAGGTAGGTAGGCTAGGTGGATTGGTACCGTTCATCTCATGTTCGTATACCTAATCAAGGCAGGTAGCAGCGTAGTTTAGGTGATGAGCTTAGTAGGCAATTAAGAAATCCTCCTAAGGCCTGTATCCAGTCGTTTCTAGCAGGTTGATTAATTAGCATTAGGAAGTAATATGTACCTAGTTAGCTATCTATTTGTCGAGTTTCTTTAGATTGCGTAGAGCAGTCTTCAGATTAGTGTATCTTGCTATTAAGTCGTAACTCTAATTAGCTATAGACAGACAGAACTACTTCTTAAGAGCGACAAGTTAATCGTAAATAGTAGGTAGGTCTTAAATTAGGTAGAGATAACGCGTAGCAATAGACCTAGTAATCTTAGTATTTAGCTACACTAGCGCTCTCTCCTATTTCTGTTACGTGATCTCTTCGAGTCTCTATTGGTCAACCTCCCATCGGTAGGACTCACGATCCTTAGGGGATAGGTCAGAGAGCTTAGAGGCTCTAGCCTTATAGTTAGTGAGCTAAGGCTTAGGATTAGCAGCCTCTAGGTCAGGTATGCTCTCCTTTGGTGTATCTGGATTGACGTATAGCCAGATCTTGTGATCCTTAGCGAAGTCTTTGCGGAGAAAAATCTAGTTAAACTAGTTATCTAGTTTATTAAGGATAATAGCAACTTAGGTTACTACTAGTTCTGTAGCCATCGTGTGCGTAGGGCAGACGTAATAATCGTGCACTATAAGGGACGCGGTAATTGTGCGCTATAAGGGGCGCGGTAATCGTGCGCTATAAGGGGCGCGGTAATCGTATAGCTATAAGGGGCCTAGTAATCATGCGCTATAAGGGACGCAGTAATCGTACGGCTATAAAGGGCCTAGTAATCGTACAACAAGTACAGTAAAGATGCATCCAGGCTTATAACTATAAAAGCTAGTAATCTATACGCATAAGGAAGAAATTGAGAATTGTACTTGTTATTGTATTAGGTGAAGCTACGAATAGTAGGTATACATGAGTGGCTATAAACAGCGCTAGTGTAGGATGGGTAGTCGCATCTCAACACAGGTGAGGCGCCACTGCAAGTGGGGAAAGGGAGACTCCAAACCGTGACAGATTACGAGATAGGTTTTGTTGCGATCTGCTGACTGGAGATGGAGTGTTGGTGCTGACTGGGCAAGCGCTTTTGTGATGGTTTGGCCAGTTGTAGTGACGGTGACTTGAGGAAATAAGATTTTTAGATTGGGCATTTGATTCTGGAGGATTTTGGATAAGATGTGAACCAAATAACTCATGTATATCCCCCTCTGCCACTAGAGGTAAGCTATCTCCTATATACCCAGGCGCAAACATCCTAGATAACTGGCAAACAGCAAACAAAAGGAAAATAAGCCATCAGCTCGGTGGCAAACATCAAAAACAAATAAAAGGAAAACAAGCCATCAGCTCAGTGGCAAACATCAAACCTCACACACCCCCTCGCACCTCCCACATGCTGGAGGGGCGATCGCCCCGTATATGAAGCCGTAGACGTACCCGCAAAAGTGGCTATCGCCAGATTTCATGGTGTTGAGCTTTTTACTTGACGTTTTTCCTGACAAATTGTCTACGGAGATCTACGAGATAGAGCTGCCTTATAAACTCCGCATGTTTCTGCTTTAAGAGTAACTTCGTGAGCCTGTCTGCTAGCATCTTAGTTATTAGCACCTATCTTATATAGAGTCGTCCTGCCTCTACTTCTTGACGGATCCATATCTAGTGTATATCTACGTATTTAATGCTCGTTTTTAGGTGGTCTTCCTGCTTGTTAATAATGCCTACTGTCTGCTAGTTATCACATATAATAACCGGCGTCTTATTTAGCTTAAAACTAATCCCCTTAAAAAAGCGTAACTATTCCTAAAGTTATAATCTAGCGGTTGATAGAGCAAGTAGCTCCGTCTTTATTATTAACTTGCTAATAGTCCTTTGCACCGTAGATCTCTAATTAACTAGTAAATTATATAGTAAACAATCCGACGGCAAGCCTGCATCAGGAAATGGACGCACCCCGTTTGGGCAATCCGGGCCTCGCTTGCGGTTCCGCGCTACGCCCGAACAGGCAATCGACCTCGACGTCCCATCATAAAAGTCCTCCCTCTCCCGCCATTATTTTCCCTCCCTTTTCTCTCTACTCTTATCCCTCCATCCGCGACCCCCTCCCCTCGCCTGCGCCAACCGCCGCCCCCCTCTCCCCCCGTCCAATCGTCCTTCGTGAGGCATTTTTCTCGAACCTAGTCGCCCGCTCGGAAGGTTCAGAACTGCCCTGCCTACGGCGCCCGTTTCTCCTTTCATTGTTAACCCTGTCGTCCCTGTCCCTGTCCATGTCCATGTCCGTGTTCCCTCCCGTAACAGGCCGGTCCATCTCGAGCCTTCGCACGCGCCGAAGCCCCGCTCCTCGACAACGCACTTCTGGACTTCTACCCGCAATGAAACCACAATCGAGACGCCTCTCTCTCTTCCCTTCTGGCCCGTCCCCCCCTCGCCTCAACTTCTACGCCGGCTACGATCGAAGGAAGGATGGCCCCCCTTTCCGTGGCATGGTCTAGCGCATCAGCGGCTGATGAGCCTCGAATTTTCCCCCTTTCCTCCGGATCGCCGAGATATTGGCGCTTCTGCAACGCACTGCCTCACGCATGACTTAGTGGAAGGCAGACTGCATGCTCTTCGCCCCTGTCTCAGCTCAGATTACTCCGCCTCTCGGACCCTGTTCCTTCGGTTGAGGACGCTCCGCCAATCCGCTCCATTATCCCGTGTCACGCTCAAACAGGATCTCTTGATGATGATGCGGTCGGTCACTTGCATGATGCACTATTTTCGTCCGCGTGGTCTCAGGATGCTCCGCCTCTCATGACGTGTCTGCCGTGGAAGTAACGTTGCAGTGCAACGCTACTTAGCCGTCTATCCCGCCTAGATTTCAGGCGCTTGGAGCTGCTGAAGCTGATCCTCTCGCCCATTTTGAGTCAGGCCGCTACGGTTGAAAGGGCGGAGCTCGCTACCCGCTGCATCGCCATCCCGGCTCGTGAGCTTCCGTAAATCTCTTCCCTGCTCCGGACTCGCCGATGGCATGTACTGCGCCCTTCTCTATTTCCATTTTGAGCGAACGAATGCGTAGCTCTCACGCCATTGTCTCAGCTTCGATGCGCTTATACTACACCCGCTCCCTCGGTTGAATGCGCTGGACCAATCCTTTACCCCGTTGCCGTGTCTCCGCTCCTGGCTCCAGTTCCTCGGCGATGATGCGGCCGCTCACCCGCATAATGCATCCATTCAGGCCGCCCTTCCACGTCAGCGCCATGGTAGCAGTCGGATCCTCCGCCCCGCATGAGGCATACGGCGTTGCTGTAACATCGTCACGCAACTAGCAAGGGGCTGATGCCTGTAATCCAGTAGCTGACAGCCTGGAAATGGCCCAGGGCGTGCCATAAGAGGTAAAAGAAGCCGCACAGGCCAATCACCCGGCAGCACAAGGCAGCGTTGGCGGGAATTGCCCATTCATGCTTTATCCGGCATCGAACCCGTCCGACGTAAGAGGGTGGTTGGGGATCGAAGAAGGAGCTGGCGATCGGTGGTTTCGTTCACAGGAATACGGGCCCCTGAACTGCTGAAAGACGTGGACAACCGGCAACCATCTGCTAGCCAATTACCAAGTGGGCTAGGCTGACTCTTAATGTGACGAGGCCATCTACGCCACTTGGGAGAGTGATCCATCATCCTTTCGGAAACGCTAATGCCGACGGTCTTCAGGTTCATTTGTCCTCCTGCAGAGCGCCGATGCACTAGTTGCTGCGCCCACTACGGTCATTACCTTAATAGATGCAGCATTTTATGCAACCTCTTCCTGCTCGGGGGGCGGCGTTGACGGCGACATATAAAGCAACAGTCCGTTCGCAGAGGGTGCTACTTCTACAGGACTCCTCACTACCACATAAGTCACCAGCTCGCGACGCCAAAATGACCTCCTCTTGTAGCACCACTTTGTTCGCCCCTTCGTTGCCTATGAAGATTATTCCATACGTTCCTGGAGCGCCCAAGCCAAAGTCAAAATCCAAGGCCAAATCATTGGCTACAGCCAAGACGGCAGAGTATAGCCGTGGAGTCGGCTCCTCCAAAGATGGGGGAGAGTGGCTCTACATCGACGATTTCCCAATGCTGGATTCGAATGTATCGCCACCTTCTCTGTTCGAAGCTGCAGGCACTTCTGGTTCGGTGGACCATGGTATTGCCAGCCCACTGCTCGTTACAAGATAATAGAACCCAACTAACACACGGGCAGTAGACGAGGTTGATGGTCTTAGTGCTACGTCCGAATTAGAGAAGCTGGAGCATTACAAACTTGGTCGGGAATCGCTTGACGAAGGAGGGACCGACCATGTTGCACGCGTCACGGAAGCAGATTTGGCTATAGTTAGGTTGCTCGATAGAAGCAGTCGAAGTAAGTATGCGAGTGGATTCGAGTGCTGATATTGCTGATTGGTGGTAGACTTTCCTTTGATTGTGGAGAGTGACGAAGCCGAAGGGCACCACAGTGCAACGGACGTGGAGCCTAGCAACGGAGCGTCTAATTGTCAAGATAACGGTTACCGCGCGTCTGCCGGCAACGGTGGATACAGTGCTGCACAGCATGGCGATCTTGATGCAGTTGGAGAGCGCGCTTTCTCCATAGAGGATGTAGAAAATATTTGTCCCGGTGAGTAGTCCCAGCAGAGTTAAGGAGGGCCATGTTGACGCTTTCAAGACAGCCTGCTAGCGCAGGACGAACTACTCTTGGGCGATATCGACGTTACAGACGAACTGTCAGCAATACGCAAACGAACGCGCCCTGAAGCGCTGGACGTTATGCCGGAATCAGCGCTAGAAGACCCTTGTTCGTTAAAGCGGCGAAGGCTAGCTAGGCGACAGGTAGAGAACCTTATACTCGGTCCCGTAGCTACGCATAAGTCAACAGCCCTGCCAACTCCTAGCGGCGACGTTTCCCGGTCTAGAGCCAGCAACGAGCCTAGCCTTGGGCCTCTCGACAGTGGCAATGAACGCGATGGTGTTGGAACCTTACGCCTATCCCCAAGCGACCTCCGCGATGATGAGGATGGCGGTGATAGCGCACACAGTCGTAGGACAAGCGAAGAGCTACTATATTCCTTAAGAGGATCCATCTCTCCTTCTGAGAGAATAGAAAGGGAACAAGATATCGGCCTAGACTCAGAGAGGCGTGAGGAGTATAGGGAAGGTGGTGGGGGAGACGCTTCGGAAAGCCACAAGGACCCACGTAATCAGGACGACGATATTTCCCGCAGACCTTCGGCGAAGATCCCTCAACGACGTACACGCAGCGGTCATCTACCACAGAAGAAGAGGAACGGTCCATCAAGAACTGCTCTTGGGCGACAGGGCTCGAGAACGATGCGGACGAGGGCATCGCGGCAAGTAGCGTCATCCAAACCAGGGCAACTGTACCGGCCCCCGATCGATAACCGGCCTCGGTCCCGCTCCCCACAAACATCCTCTCGAGGAACGAAGGCTAGAGACCGGCGCAACATCCATTATGGGCCCAGCCTTAACATGTCTTATCAGATAACCGATCTCACGCTCTGCCCTGTGCCAAAAGGCTCGTCGATCGTGACAGCAATTTTCCGTTACCGCGACTCGAAATTGTCTCTCGACCCGGTAGCCCTGGATCACAAACTCCTCGGCGGAGAAGGCAAAGTCATCCGTATGACCCAGCTATCGCCGGATTCATGGATGCTACTGGGATACCGATATGACGATGGTGCGTCAGGCCCATGCACTCGTGGAAGCTTGAATGCGGACTGGATGAGCAATCTCCACAGTGATGCTGCCAGTCATGAAACTGACCACCCAGACGACGACTGGGACGAAAACAGCGAGAAGGAAGAAGGCACAGAAGCGCGCGGCAAACGTAAGCGCAAGCCGTGGCTAGAGTCGGACGAAGTGCGTTTACTCTCATTCAGGGACAAGCAGGGTATGGAGTGGAAGGAGATATGCGAACGCTTCCCAGGTCGAACGCCGGGCGCAGTGAAACTGCGCTACTATACTTTGCAAAAGAAAGGCTCCTAACTTAAGGCTATTATAGTCTCTATCAATTAAGGCGTTCCTAAACGCTCTTACTTCTTTTGGTCGCATTTGGTATCTTACATTAGCCCTGAGGTGCCAGAGAAACCAATCGTTATTGACCCTATAGCCTTCTTCACTGCCCGTGGCCAAAGCGTCCTCTGCACCCCGTACTAGATAATGTCAAAGCGTACCAGTCTTAAACGCGGATTCATAGATCCAGAACGGATTGAGTAGCCAGAGCCGGCTCGAATGCGAGCACGAGACGACGATGTTCAATTACAGACAGTATCGCTCGGGTTTAGAGAATTATGGACATTAAAGCGCAATAGGGCTGGCCAATGCGGCCGTGCCATCTACAGTACAGACGCCTCTCAACCGCAGTTTAGCCCAAATGTGGGAGACAGTGCTTGCATAGGTGTAGTCGTAGGCGCAGGTATCCACTCCAAACCTTGCATTCAATCATGTGAGCGGGCAGGCAGGCAGGCATATAAGGACAACAAGCTGTATTGCTATCTGCAGAAAAGAGTGTGTGGAGTAGTGAGGAGTGAGAGCGCGGGGTAGAGTCTGTTTACTCAGTAGTCCGTGCACCTAAGTAGCACCTTCCATGTATACCACCTCTGACGTCAGTCACGTGGTTACAAATCACGACGCAGCACCGGCACATAATACCACTGGCACTACCAGCTACTGGGTTTCTGTCCGGCATACCGACGTCTATTGGCCGAGTTATTGCCGAAACCAACGCATAAATTAATTGCATCGGGCAAGTTGATGGTCCTATTCGTACGAGCTGTGAATGGCGTGCATCGAAATGTCAAACGGACAACACAGCCGGTCTCTTGGTGCAAACGATACTGAGACGAACAGCCCAAGGCGGTATGCGTATGTGGCAACATAGCAGACGCCTGTGCAGTTGCCTTCGCGCTGGTAAAGGTATAAAAGCATCCTGTCTCACCTTTCGCCTACAATCCACGTCTTCACTCAGACATTTGGCAATCCCTTATTCAGTAAGTGGATTCTTCCGCGCGATTTATTGCAACCCTCGGATGAGAGAGTGCTTTGACGGACGAAATGCATAGCTTTCTGTCACGGTTTATAGCTCTTTCTCTGTGCGATAGTTGCAGCTACCCTTACTCGACTGCAGCTTACCTTTCTGATAGCATGACACCTATCTGGGACTAGCGTTGTTTGTGCCTGTGCACCTATACCTTCTGTAGTTCCTAGATAGTACAACCTCAGTTCAATCCTTCAATTTCCCTGCGTACTGTCCAGCTCTGCTCACCGCGACAGTTATGAGCCCGGCTTGCACCTAGGATTGTTCTCACCTGCTGTTGTAACGTCACTCTACTCACGAGTCGCACGTCGCTGTACCGCGTTCTCCACGACGCAACTGTTCACCTGCGTATCCCTACGGCGCACATACTAGGATCTCTGCCTGGATCCATCGATACTGTCGACTATAGCCTCTGCAATGGCTACTAAGTCCGACCCCGCTGTGACGCGTGTCACCGTCATCCTAAACACACCAGACAACTGGTTTACCTAGTTGTTCATTCGCCGAGACGTTGCTAACCGCCACGGTCTCTGGCAGTACATCAACCCTAACGTAGCGAAGGAGAATCTCCCTGAGCTATAGAAGCCTCTTAAGCCTTAACTTACTAATTATAAGCTTAAAGTTACTAGGCTCTCTTACTTATCCGCTAACAATCGAGATTCCTATTAATAGGAATACAATTAATAGGAACGCCGCCGTACTAAGTATTACACTTAAGTAAAGGCACTAGCTAACTTAAATATAAATATTAGTAAGATAATTACTACACGTTATATACACCTAATTAAAGATTATAATACCCTGTACGACTAACTAGTTATACTTAAGAAGTTCTTTTATTCTATAGACGCGACACGTCGCCGCGAGCTTGCTAATAAGTATAACGCTTTTAAGACTACGCCACGAGCTGCAAAGAAGATCAAGCAATAGCTATTAGACTAAGTATATATTATAGCTTAGGGCAAGGCTATTAGCTTGCCTAAGACTAATAGTAATTAACTATAAGAGGACTTCCTTATTACCTGTAAGGTAATTAATTAGGAATACGCCACTTCCTGCCTGCGCGAGATCTTTAAGCATAAAGCGCGAGGCACCACTACTAAGATCTTATCTCTAGAGACGTACGTCGCCAAGATGACTACATATCTACGCCACACTAAGCTACACTTAACAGGCCTGGCGGTAACTACTGCCGAGCTTAGAGTCGCAAAGCAAGTTAATTAATAGACTATAAAGGGTAATCGCGGTGGCAGCCGTGACTAAGACAAGCTACCTAGAAACTGTGTCTGTGGAAAGAAGCATTAGTACACTAACTACTTTATTCTTAACCCACGTAACCTACAACGTCCGAAGGACTATTAGCCTATAGCTAAGGCTATACGTAAGGTTAAGGAAGCGCGAAAGGACTCTAAAATTAATATACGTATTAAGACTACTCTCGAGAAGTAGATAGCCTAATAACCTTAAAATATAGAATTACTACAAGTTAATAATAGCAATCCTCCTGCTAAGAATAGCAACACGTTTATAGTGATTACTAGCCTATTACACATAAGCCTCGATTAAGTCGATTCTCTCGAGCCCAATTCTCTTAAGCCTGATTCTCTCGATCCCAAATCTCTTGAATCTCTCGAAGAACAATCGAACAACAATTTAAAAACAATTACATTAGACAACAACGCTGAGCCTAACGGAGAGCTTATAGTAATAGTTAGAGACAACGCTGATAAGGCTAAGCTCCTTAACTAATAGATCGTCGATCCAGGGTCAAACACCCACGTTATTAATACAGAGTCATAGCATGGCTAGAAGAGGATAAACGACAATCCGCAACGTTACTATGTTCACGCTAGCAATAGCCAAATCTTAATTATGGCTTAGGGCACGATAGAACTCGTCGCTTAAACACTACATAGGACATAAACGCTAGAGTTAACGCATGTCGCATATGTTAAAGGCTTTCTTATAAGCTTGTTAGGACTTGCTCGCTGCCGTACAGAGTCTATCCATTTTAACTCTGGCTATGATGTCCTATACATGCGCCAACCATCAAACGTTATTGCCTAACTTGAGTACAATAGAGGCTACTAGCTAATAGATGCTAAACTGTTACATTAACCGCCGCTATCGCTTCTACGCTTACTATTAAGTACGTTTAGGGCATTATACCGCCCGTCGTACGCGCTAAAGCCTACTAATATTATTAATTAGCGTGCTGCTTATTATATCTGGGCCTATCTAGGCTAGAAAGTAGTTAACTATCTTAAATTAAATGTTAAAGGTGTTTAATTAACTAGAGAATACATAGACTGTCGATGTTAGATATGTATTAAGACTTAAATAACTTATATTATCTTAAGGCGCCTGGTCAAGAGCCGCGCACAAAAACCGTTCTATTAAATCGCGATAGACCTAATCTACATTATCCCTATAGGAGAGGAGTGTATTAACGGCAGCAAGTACGCCCTGCACTCTATAGACAAATACTTAAAGTAGCATAAGATCACCACATCACGACGCAAGGATAAGTTAACACTTATACGTTAGTTTATGTCCTTAATCCGCAAAATCTAGCGTGTGTATAACGCTAACGTAGTCGCTATTTAGTGCGACAATAAGAGAGGATTTGGAAATAACCTTATCGACATAACAGAAGAGCTAGGTATGCTGTATGAGCCAGCACCTGCTGGAACAAAGGAACTAAATGGACTTATTGAACGTGCTGGCGGAGTACTTACGTAGCGAGCTCGCGCTATGCGCATACACGCCAACCTGCCAAAGAACCTATCACATGAGATGTATCGCACTGCCGCGTACATCCTCAACCGCACGCCCACAGAAGCACTAGGCTAGAAAACGCCGTACGAGGTCGTATGGGGACGAAAGCCACTTGTTACTTATATAAGGCCTATTGGCTATCGCGCCTACGTCTATAACCGTGATCTAAGAGCTACTAATAAGCTTAAATCGCGTACTCTAATTGGCCACCTTGTTGGCTACTAAGGCACCAATATCTTCCGTATCTAGCTACCTATAAAAGACACTATTATCGTCACCCGCGACGTCGTATTCGAACCTACACTCTTCTTTAATAGAATAGATAGGTATGCATCAGGGTTAGTGCTCGAAAAGGTAATTAAACTACTCGAATATCTAGAAGAATATTAACATGATAATATTAGTATTAAAGATTTGTTAACTACTCGTCAACGTCGCCGCCTAGCAGAAACACCTATGACCTTAGCTTCAGGAGCTGCAGGCTCCCAGGTGGGGGGTGAATAGACTAACAACGCATTTGAATCAATACAGCAACACGCATTTAAATTAACACAGCAACAGCTGCCTACCCCTAGACCTATAATGTCTACTGCTACAAGCAATTAGACTCCTGAGAGTGATGAAGTACCTGAGGGCTATCGCTAACGCGGCGAGAGAGCTCCACAAGATATTAACCTAGATCTAAATAATACAAGTCTTATCCTCACTGGCAAACGCAATCGAAAGCAGAAAGATCTTAATAACTTTATAATTTACACATACACTATAGCGCTAGGAGCTATACCTCTTGTCGACTATCTCCGTGCATTCTCGACCGAGATTTGCACTATACCTACTATAGATAAGATACTAAAAATCTATTAGTCTTAGCTACTACCTTTACCTAAGGCAGTGAAGCAGCTTAATACACACATATTCGGTAATTAATTCTAACGCGCTATAGAGGTTGAATAGTAAGCTCTACGCGCTAAAAGAGTCTTTAAGAAGACTACAAAAATAAAGGCCACTACAGACGCTAAGGTGCTACCACTAATATAGGTATTCACGTACAAAATCGACGGAGATGGATACCTCTTATAGTTTAAGGCTCGACTTATTATTTAGGGAGATCTTTAAGCTCCGCTTAATAACACGTACGCTACTACACTCGCAATCCGTAACTTTCGCGCTCTTATTATAATTGCTAATTACTTTAATCTAGAGCTAAAGCAGTACGATGTTCCTACTACCTTCCTAAACGCTAAGATTAATCAGAAGCTATACGCTGAAACACCTAAGCCATTCCACCACACTAAAGGCGAGATTATGCTGGTGCTCCGCGCCCTGTACGGCCTAAAGGAGTCATCACTACTATAGTATAACAAACTACGTCAACAACTTGTTAAGCTAGGTCTAAAGCTAGTTAAAGGCTTTCCTTGCTTATACACGAGCCGCTAGCTCATCCTATTTGTCTATGTTAACAACATTATTATGGCATATCATTAGTCTAATGCCCATCACCACAGGTCTTTTAAGAAGGATCTGGTGGACCTATACAACATTAAAGCTATAGGAGACCTTACCTAGTTTCTCGGAATCTATATTATACGCGATCGAGCCCTGCACAAGACGTGGCTAGTCTAGGACGCGTTCATTAATAAGGTATACGCTTAATTTAGCATTAAAGCTATAGGCAAGGCTCTAGACATTCCACTAGCGGAGAACTAGCTACTACAGTCTATTAAGGAGCCTAAAATTGCTCGAATAAAGCTCTATTAGTAACTAGTTAGCTCTCTCGCATACATCGCTATCTAGGGCAGACCTAACGTCGCTTAAACGCACGTTGTGTTCGCTTGCCATCTCACCAACCCAGGACAGTCTCACGTCTCGAAGATACGCCAGACCTGGCGATACCTGCTCAGCACGAAGGCTCTCGCACTTAAGGCCTCTTCCAGCGCGCAGGACATAGCTAAGTATCTATCTAATAATCCAATATATCGCGATCCTCTCTTCTTTAGATCTTCTAACGCCTTATACGCTAACGAGCCTAAGACTCGCTAAAGCTCTTAAGGCTATACTTTTAAGTTTAGAGGACTAATAATTAACTAGAAGTTAACAGTACAACGCACAGTTATAAAATTAACTATAGAATCTAAATTACTAGCTCTATTACTTACTAGCTCGTAAATAGAAAAATGGATGCAATTCTTCTCTAGTATTAACTTTACTCTTAACTATATACCTACTATCTAGTGTGATAATTAGCAGACCATTAGTATTATTACTAAACAGCAAGATAAGCTTCATACGAAGGTTAAACATGTTAATATTCACCAGCTCTAGATTTAACAGGAAGTTAAAGCCTCTCGTATTAACGTTAAATAGGTCCCTACTAACCATATGCCTGCTAATAGACTTATAAAAATTCTACTTAAGCAGAAGTTTGTAGACTTCGTCCGCCAAATTAGCCTCGTTAATATTACTAAGCGTCTAAAGGGCCTGCGTCAAACTAATAGCAACAATCTTAATAGTATCTATATACACTAATACTAATTAGCTGTTATTGACTCCCTACCTGGGCGTCCACGCCAGCTGGGGGGTGTGTCACGGTTTATAGCTCTTTCTCTGTGCGATAGTTGCAGCTACCCTTACTCGACTGCAGCTTACCTTTCTGATAGCATGACACCTATCTAGGACTAGCGTTGTTTGTGCCTGTGCACCTATACCTTCTGTAGTTCCTAGATAGTACAACCTCAGTTCAATCCTTCAATTTCCCTGCGTACTGTCCAGCTCTGCTCACCGCGACACTTTCCCATTAATTACCTATCATGCCCACGTATTCCACTCCCGCCGATGTCAATGACGGCTTTCGCCACCTTGTCGGCATCCTCGAGTACTCTTCTGCGCATACAGCAGCTGTCTGTAAGCTTGCCGTCCAGAGCGCCAACCTACGTCCTGGTGACAACATCCTGGACATTGGCACTGGACATGGCGAGGTGCTCGCGCTCACAAAGCCCAGTATCGGAAGCGGCATGTGCGTCGGTGTGGATGCGGTCAACGGCTTCCTTCAGACTGACGCTCCGTTTCGTCTGCAGCGATCCCAGCTTCATGTCGCGCCTTGCGGTACGGATTCGTGCATTGATCACAGACATCACATGCTAACGATTATCTAAAGGAACGGTAGAGACTCAAGTACATTTGCTGCTTGCTAGCGCTACCCACGCCAACCTCCCTAACTTCATCCGCAGTCGCCTTCAGCGCCCCGGCATTCTATTCAACGCCATTTTTGCTATCCAGATCCTCCACACTATCCCTCCAGACGAGCGAGCTGCAACCCTCAAGATGTGGACATCAATGCTGGCGCCAGGCGGCCGCCTGTTTCTCACGATAGTCGGCCGCTTTGGGAGATCTGGGCCGTCCGCTTCTTGTCCCATTCAGTTTGCCTCGTCCAACGAACTAACCGAGATGCCGGGCTGCGTTATTGGCTTCCACCTCCACGCCAATGCCCGTACAACAACCGCGCTCGGATTCCAACAATGACACTGCAGCTCTCACCAGATCGTATTTGGGACATTGTCCGCGCCCAAGTTAACGAAGCCGCTACTGCCGTTGGTCTGATGGTAGCGAAGATGCACAACATAGGCAATGGTACAGGCCTCGCATTAGCAGCATCTGCGAACGGACCTTCTTCACCCTCGCAAACTGATCTGAATTCCTTCGATCTTGCAGCTGCTAGGCACTGGATGCAGCAGAATGCAATGCATCTCAAAGGTAGCATGCATTGGGGCCAATTCTTCGAGCGGCTGTGTCGCCTCAAGGATCCACAGGACTGGGCGCAGATGAACCAGAATGGGCGCGACACGTTGCTGGCAGTGCTGCTGCAGGATCAGTGCAATGCAATCACCCAAGGTATGGGTATTGGCAAGGCGTTTCATGAATTGGTTGGCGTTTTGGCTGAGCTTAGGCAGTAGTGGCTGTTTGGGAGGTTTGCTGATATTATGGATGATGACGATAGGCCGGAGCAAGCTAAGCTTGTTGGCGATAATTGTATATACGGGCTTCATTAGTCTTACTCTAGGACATGAATAACATGTTTCTGCTCCCAGTTTTCGGCCATGTCTGGTGTCCGTTTTTTGGGTCCTGGCTTCGGACCCTGGTGAGTCGACCATACGAAGGGCGGCGTATTCTACGTTCTGTGGGATTGAGAGTAACTGCGAAAGCGAAAGCGAAAGCGAAAGCTTGTCCCATGTGTTGCGGAGTTGGAAGGTGAGGTAGCCCGAATGATAGTGGCTGTCACGGGCCCAAGAGCTCAGCAGCTAACATGGTTGATATTGACGAAGACGTTGCTCAGAGGGCCGAGAACCGGGCCCCTGGGCAACTATTTAGTTAGCCTCTCCAAAAATACGTGGATTATTAACGTTGAGAGGTTTCCAATTAGGTAGTGGATTTGCTGGCAAATCAGGCTTTTCAGCGTCAGATTTGCTGTATTTTATATATTTTACGAAGTTAGGGTCATTAGTGAGTGGGCCAGCAGCTTTTGGCATGTTTGCAGGTGCAGGCGATTTTAAAACAGGCGTATTTTAGCTAGTAAACCGAAATTGCTAACATCACGATACAGATTTGGTGTTTCACTTGGCAGCTCTCCTGATTGGCCATTTCAATGTGGCCCGTGTACGGCAGATTTTGGCCATGCGGGGGATAGACAACGCGCGTTGGTCAGTGCAACATGGCTTGGTAGTGTTAGCTATCCCTCGCATTGGCAACATCGCCCACCCACGGACCACATGGAATCAGCCAATCGGAGGCTTGCTCCGACTCTGCATGATCATCAAGAAATATCAGATTTGTGTGTAGATTTGTATGGGGCCCTAATATTGGGCGGTTTCTTGATTGAATTACATGATACTTGAGCTTGCTGAGGTGTCCACATGCTTGATTGTTTGGTGACGCTGTAGGTGCTCCTGCCAGCACTCAGGGCGCTGTTCAGGCCTACACAAAGGCAGCTTGCAGAGCTGACAGCCATAAACAGTACGCGGAGGACGCTGACGTCCATGAGAGTTGCCAGAAATAGCTGGTAGAGGTGCTTTCTAACGCAGAGATCCGTTGGTTTTGCGCCCTGATTCTGCACAAGCTACACAAGTCTTTGCGTGTCTATACATCCTCATAGCTTTGTGATCGCCTTCGTTGCTAATAACAAGGTCGTCAGCCCTCTGACGCTTGTTTGAGCCTCTGCAGAGGCGGCTTCCACGCTCAAAGAGCTGCTCTATAAGCTTGTACAGGAATTTCTTATGTCCTGATTGTTTTGCATCAGCGGCAGAGGCGTAGGAGGAGAACCTGTAGGTGTTGTTGAGCGTTAGATCGAGTAGAAAGTAGAATAGAGGTCGCCAGGTACGCTGCTTGACTTGCTGAACAGAGTAGTAACTTTTAACCTAATCAAAGCGATCTACCTCGCTCTTATGGCGATTGTAGTCGTCAATCATAATAGGTATGCCTAGTAACTTGACAACGTGATTGCCAAAGGCTTCAGCATAGATCTTCCTATTATTTTGGGCAAACTTTGAGCGTCGGCGTAGCTTTGTGATGTATTAATTTGCTGGGTGGCGATTCTCGTCAGTAAACACTATGCCAAGACTTGACGTCAGTACTCACGCTCAGCAACAGTACTTGCAAAAAGGACGACCTGATTGTCTCTCCAAGCTGCCTCTAGTACATTTTTTAACGCTGATAACGCCCAGCGTATCTCTCCCCACTTCAGAGACTTGCTATTGTGTGTTTTAAGACGCACAAGATCGGCGTTAAAGCATTCCTTTGACAGCTTTTGGCGGGCGATGTGGGCGCTACTTGTTTGAAGTTCTGCCTTTACTGTTGCCTTAAACGTCTCCTCTATCGCTGTCTTTGTTGTCCTAACTGTCCCAGCGCAGCCTACGCCTTCGGATCGGAGGTATTCGAGCATAGGGATAGTATTGAATAGATTATCGTCCCACACAATATGGAAATCTCGCTGAAATAGGCGCTGGCCGGCAGAGTCTTTAGCAAGTACGAGAGTGACGGGTACAAGCTTAGTAGGCGTCAGCGACTAGAGTTGTACGTCAGCAGACTTGAGTAAGTTAACAGGACCTCTACTAGCTCCTCTAGCATGAAATAACCAGTTTAGAATTACTCCATCATTGGCTAAGCACCAGATCTTATAACCCTTAGGTGTAGGCTTTGTTTTAATTATTACCTTTTCTGAAGCTCGTCCTGTAAACCTCGCCATTGCCTCGTCGACGCAGAGATGCTTGCCGGGCAGCCAGAGGCTCAGAGTACGCTCACGCATGAGCTCGGAGAGATCCCATACTCGGCCAAAAGGTGAGCAAAAGCTCTGCTCAACCTTAGTACAGTACAAGTAACGATCCAGCTGCTCCCAGCGTTTCTGCGCCATATGCTTATTGACTTTGTGTGTAGGAGCGCTCCGGTGGCCCTTCTCCCAGTACTCCGCCAGCGACGGCTCCTGATGGAGGCCTATATATATCACAATCGCAAAGTACGTGTATAGCTCGCTCGGCGACGTTGGTTTCCACCCGCGGCAGGCAGTAGGTGAGGCTGCTCGGAGCTTCTCAGCATGCTGATTTGTGTGGTATGCGATTCGATCAAGGACGACGGCGTCAAAGTATAGATCAAAGAGGGCGATAGGAGAGCCTTTGTCAACATCTTTAGGTAACTGGGCGCGTCCAAAAGTAAGTGGATTGATGATTCTGAGAGGTTTCCAATCAGGTGGCGGATCTGACGGCAGATTAGGTAAAACACCCTTATTTTTTGAGTTCTTTGTGTATAAAACGAAGTTAGGATCATTGCTAAGGTGAGCTGCAGCTTTCGGCATGTTTGCATGTGCTAAGGATTTCAAAAGAGGACTGTTTTAGCTAGAAAACAATAAGGAGGAGGAGAGTTTCATTTCGCCCGGCATTAAGCCTAAAGGGCACTAGTACAGTTATCACATGATCCCATCCTGCTGATATCCCATAAACTCCTATAAGCCCTTACTATTGCCCTATTCCTGTGCTGCTATCCCTTATTTCTAAAGTTCTATTCCCCTGTGTGTTAGTTTTTGTCGCAAGTTATCTTAGAGTCTTTTCTCTAAGTGTTCATTGTCCTTAACCCAGCGATTGAAGCAGAACTTGCTGCCACACAGGCTCTGTCTTTAAGTGCCTGCCGTCTCTCTTTAGGCCATATCCATTCCCAATCTTCCTGTGCTGATGGCGAACCGAATAGTCGCCCGGACGGCCTCTAGGTCCGGCGTCCATTTTGCTCCGTCTGACATTGCTTTACCACCCAGTGAGAATGAGAGGTTCCCACCCTTTTCGCCTGCCTATTGTAGCATCTTTGCCCGTAGTGCATTCCATCTCGAGCAGCGGAAGAGGAAGTGTTTAACTATCTCCTTCGCTACGCCACAGTCGCATAGGTCTAATTCTGCTGCCCCAATTTGATGCAGGTATCCGTTCAGCCGCGCCATCCCTGTCCGTAGTTGCGCTAGCACCCTAGCTCCTCGCCGGTCCAACATATCGTACAACCCTTAAGTGTGCCTTCCAGGCAGCGCTGCGTCTAACTTTCTCGAGTACTTTCCGACCCCGTTTAGTAGCGATCTGTATTTGTTCTGTTTGGTTATTTCGGCATTCACTGCTGTCGATTTAGCTTTTAGACGTGTATCAAATGCGCTACCATCCTTCGTAGCTTTCTTCGCTTCTGCTTTAGCCTTCTTGCCCAGGTTGAAGCCACATCCGGCTGGGATCCATACCATCTCCACTCTGTTCTATCTTACCGCTAGCATGCGCACGGTGTCGTAGATGTGTCCAATCGTGTCCTGTCCTGATTGCCTTCGTGGATGGCCAATCGCTAGCAGCGCGGCTTAATTGCTGGCCAACATGGTAATCTTCCGTGCCGCTAGCTCCAGTGGCAGGCGTTTTAGCCCTTCTAATATTGCTGCTAATTCCGCGGTGTATGGGTTCTGTTCCGTTCTCAGTCCAAGGGCCTTGGAGAAGGTGACAGGTTCCCTGTTCTCTCTAGTGGCCTTATTTGTGTCTTCTATTGCTCCTCCACAGCCAACCAGGCCGTTTCTCACCGAAGTGCTGGTGGCAATCCAAATGCCTTAATCGCGATCTGCGGCATCTTCTACTTCTGTGCCGTCCGCTTTAATAACTATAGTTATGCGCGAGTTCCACGGGCTTACTATATATAGTATAATAGTTTCGATCCTTTCCGCGTCCGTCTCTTGGAGCCGCTATGCTATCTTTTGCAAAGGTAAGTTAAATCTTCGGAACGTCTTGGTCTTGATCCTTGCGAGCGGGTTCGAGTCTAGTAGGGTGTAGATGTCGAACCAGAACTTAATTACCCTTAGGGTGTGTCATTCGTTTATCAGTTAAATGTGCGCTTCGGCTTCCGCTACCGCTGTGGCTACTGTTCAGAAACAGCCAATAATGGCCTGCGCCCCGATCTTCTGCGCTCTGTTAATAGCGGCCATAGGTAACTGTCCACATGCGTGCATCCAAACGCTTAATGCATAGTCTATTGCTAGTGCCACCGTGGCGTTAAACAGCTGTCGTGCTGTTAATAGAGAGACCATGCGTAGCCGATTCAGTGCCATGGCTGCCCGAAGGCCTCTTGTTGCTGCTCTAGCTATGTGTTGTTTGTATCGGAGCTCTGCGTCCATGATAACCCCCAAAATCTTGGCCTCGGTGGTCGGTGTTACTGTTTGGCCCTTAATGGATATTGGGGCCGTGCTCGTCAGGGCTTTGTTCCGGGTGAAGTGGATTAACATAGTCTTTTCTCCTTCAAATGTAGCTCCGCTCCGGCTTTCCCACTTCTTGGCATCCTGAATGATGGTTCGAAGACTGTCGTAATTTGCGTCTGCCAACCGCCCTACCGTCCATGCACTGTAGTCGTCTATAAACGCGATTACGCCCCCATTGGCGTCGATCTTTCGTTGTACCAGGTCAGCATTAAAGAAGAGAAATAGGATTAGTGAAAGCGGTAATCCCTGGGGAAGCCCCGCCTGTGGTAGCAATTGCTATTCCGATGTGTAGCCATTTACTAAGATTGTGGCCGTCCGTTCTGAGCAGAAGGCGTCAATCCACCGCACTAGGGTGGGTGGGACGCCCCTGGCTTCTAGTCTTTGCACTAGCCTTTCCTTACATACCCCATTATATGCACCTTTAACATCGAAGCTAATCAGGCTCACCACCTTTCTAGATCTCCAGGCGTTGTATATGTGCTCTTGGAGCAGTACCAGCGCTTGTTCTGTAGAGCGTTTCTTTCTGCCCCCAAAGTGGTTCGTCGGGAGCAGTCCGTGTCGTTCTGCTAGGTATAATATTCTCTCTGCCACTACAGCTTCCAGCACCTTACCCAGTGTTGATAGCAGGGATATTGGCCTCCACGCTTTTGCTATTGTGTAGTCTCCCTTGCCTGGCTTCTTGAGGGGTATGATTTTCGCGTTTCTCCACTGGCTGGGCAGTTTACCCTCATCAAGCGAAGTCTGAAAGAGGGTGAGCACCCTCTCCTTTACTACTAGCCATAGTTGCTTCCACACTATGGCTAGGAGTCCGTCGTCGCCTGGTGCTTTCCACGGTTTAGCTGCAAAGATACACCGCTCGATCTCCTCAAGAGACAGTCGGGGCGTAAAGGTGATTCGTCCTCCTCTGCGTCCTCCGTTTTCCTCCTCGATTACCGCGGGTAGTGGGGGAAAAAAGGCGGACAAAAGTTCTTTTGCTTGTTCCAGCTTGCTTTCCGTTGTCGTGCAGTCGTTTTTAACTAGCTAGGGCACTTTGTTAAATATAGTGTTAGTGTCGGTTCACAGGTAGCAAGGAATGAACAAGTAACTCTCTGTCTTT
>ML976670.1:236332-258008 GCA_010015655.1 Bimuria novae-zelandiae CBS 107.79 | reverse complement strand
CTAGCTTGACAATACACTCATACAGTGAGTATGAGTCTGTACAAACTACTAGGGGGAGAGATAGCAGACTAAGCTGCTTTGTAACCATGGCAAGCGTTGAGGTAATAGAGTAGGTGAGGTTAACGCCTCCTACTATTGCGTAGATCTCTAACGCAAGGACGCTTCGGGTCACGCGTTTGCTCTTCGCGGAGCTCTAGTGAATAAGATTACCGTAAATAGTAAACTCCGTGTTAGCAGCGTCTTCTATAGCTACTATAATTATATAGCTAATTTAGCTACTTAAATCTTTGTTATTTGCGAAGGAGCTGTTAACAAACATAAAGACTTTAGCCTAAGCTAGGTTAAGTGCCTTATAGGTGAGGCCACGATTAAGATTGTTTAGTTACTACTATAGGCGTTTGTTTAACGCGTTAACGTCGTCGACGGTAGGCTCCTAAGTTTGTGTAGTAATAGAGAGGTTAAAAGTCGCCTTTAGTTAGTAGATGCTCGCGATGTAGGCGCCGCGAGCCCTTTACTTAATATACTATTATTAATAGTTAGCTAAGCTTGCGTTAATAAGCTAAATCTTCTTACTTTAATTTTTTTGTTATAGTGAGAGCTTGCTAGTGTGATTAATTAATAGGACATAGCTATTAAAAATTAATAGAGTAGTAGGTGTTAGCTTCTTCTTTAGCTTAGCTATAAACGTTAACTCCTTCTCCTTTAGGTTAGAGAAATATTTATCCGCGAGGATAAGTGTGTCGTTAGTCTACATATCTACTATGCTAAAGGCGTCCTAGGTAGTGGTCACAAGTAGGCATAGGTTATATGTTAAGGTCTCTATATAAAGCTTTTCCTTATAATAAGCGCTGTACGTTGCCTACTAATAAGTACTAGCTTTAGCTAGGCCATATAGGGGCTTCTTAACTATCATAACCGTGCTAGGTGGATACTTGTATTTAATTTCCTTAGGTAAGTGGGCAATAACTACTTAGTTAAGCTTTATGCGTGACTATATATATGCTTAGGTAATATCTCGCAGCCAGAGCGAAATCTCTTTATTTATTAATGTAACTCTATTACGCATGAGTGAAGGAGCAATAGCTAGTATAATTTATTAGCTAGCTTACTAGATAGTTGGCGATTAGGTAAGGATTATTACTTTGCCGTTATCTTAATAGCCTTGCACTACGAGGCGTAATTTCTTATATAGGGTAGTAGTAGTCTTGCCTTTGATTTCGCGTACTAATTGTAACTTAAAAATCTATCCTTAGTGCTTGCAGGGATTGTATTGCTTAAAGCGGAAGACTCTATTAGTAATAAGGCTATTAATTTCCTTATTATTTAATAGCTTAAATAGTTAGCTAGGTGTAGTTATCCTTTGCTCTTTACGTAACTAAATAGAAAGTAGCTAGTCGGTGTTCTCTTTGTGCGTTATAAAGACTTCTATCATGTGAGCTTTGTTAGGCGCTGTGTAAACAGTGTACGCTGTAGGAGCCGCACGAGCTGTCCTAGAAGGGTTTGCGCGGGCTATAGTAGCTTTAGGCTTATTCTTGCTGCCTTTAGGTTGGCCGCGTTTTTATTAAGGGAGTTTAGAAGCTTATTCTTAATACTAGTTAGTTATACTAGTTTTACTATTTTTATCTTAGTTATTGTCTTCGTTGTCTAGCATATCTATCGGGTGGCTATTATCCTTATTATTAATCGCTAGTGGCGTGGCTGGTTCGTTGTTTGTCGGGGAGGTATCCGTGTAGTATGGCTTAATAACTGTTGAGCGGAAATTTGTAGGGCCATGCGGCAGCTGTATTGTATAGGTCTTATTTGTTATAGTAATAAGCTTATAGGGCCCTATCTATCCATCCTTCTCGCGCCAGACGCGCACGTCGGAGTTAATAGGTAGTGTAGTTATTTTAAGCGTTGTAGGTCTATTACGCGTTGCTAGCGTATTATTAATTTAGCGCGTCTCGTGTACCTATTATACTTCTCTTATAGCCTTTTTAATAATAGCAGCGCGTTAAGTAATTAATAGCGACGGGGGAGAGTCTTTTGTTATTCGTAGGTAGGCGCTAAAGACAAGGAGCGTAGGCACTAGGCTATTAGGACCTATAGTGTTATTAATAGCTTTAATAGCTATTTGCAAGATGAGCTGCCTGTTTATTATTATAGGTAAATTAGCTTAGATAGTCTTAAAAGCACGTTATAATAGAGTATAGTACCGCTCTATCTTGCCTACGCTGTTATAAGCTTCTATAGGTACTTCTTTAATATTAATTAATAGTGACTTGGTAAGTTACTTAAATTTAGTAGAAATAAAGTTCCTGCTGGCGTTATAGACAAGATACTTAGGTAGTTTAAGGTAAATATTAATCTAATAATATTATAGAGCGTTTTAAGTGCTTGCGGCTAATGTATCTTTAAGGAAGCAAGTAGCTTAAAAGGTGGTCGCGTTGTTAACTACATGTAGGACAGGTTTTCTATTTAGGTATATAATGTTAATAATTACTTTGTAGTTAAAGTCTAGGTCTAGTTCCTTAAGCTTAAATCTAAAGCGTCTAGGTGCTTTCTAATTTAGTTAGCACTATTAGCAGTACTTAATAAGCTTATTAATAAGCTCCTTATAGACGTTATTATGGCTAGCGCGAATAAGCAAGTCGTAGAGCTAATAAGCTAATAGGTGGCTAAATTATTAGTAGAGCTAGCGTAGCTTAGTCTCTGTAAGGTGGTAGCTGGCGGTTGCGGTGCGTTTAGGTTAATTTATAAGGAGCCATAGATGGCCCTATTTATGTATAACTGGGTATAGCTGGTTGCCCTGGACCAGTACGTTGCGTAGGTTGTTATATCTGACGCCTAGTCTATCTATGTTGGCTAGACAGAGTAAGAATGGCGTATTAGTAGGTAGCACGTAGAACGTGACTTTACTAATTGCTGTGTTAACGTGTAGGGTGCCTATAGATGTAATTGCCTGGCCTTTGCTAAAGCGGATTTGGTGCTGCCTAGCCGTTGAGGTATCTATTTGCAAGCTTGTGGCTACCTATAGAGTAGTTGCTTATAGTTCTCTAGCTGTCGAGACGCCTAAGGCTCCCGTGTTAGGCATAATGCCCTAAAAGACTTTCTTATTATATTAATTTTTAAACGTAAATACGGTAGCAAGCGTATTATTTATAGCCCTAAACGCGTTAATTCGTGTAGTCGCGTGGTATATAGCTTAGTTATTTAGGTAGGTAATTATCTAATTACTATTAATTATACTAGAGAACTTAGTGATAAACTAATCTCCCTTAGTTATTATTTTTATAGCGAGCATCTACTGGGCCTCGTTGTTAATTTTAATACCTTTATACTTAGTTAGGAAAGCGTAAAAGTTAGTAACGTTAGGTTGCGTGTTATATAAGTAGGCTAACGCTGTCTAGCGAAATCTATAATAGGATTGCTTGCGCTTATCCCTAGAGTGCTTTATTAACTAGTAGCTAGGCTTACTGTAAATAAAGTATTTCTTTTAAGATTGTAGTTACTTAGGTGGCAGTGGCTGTTAGAAGGGTGACCTTTAAGAGTTACCTTAATAGGGTCTACGGTTGTTAACGTCTTGCGGTAAGAAGCGCGATAAGAATCCTTATAATCTATTATCTTAACCTCTCCGCGAGCCTTTACCTTCGTAGGTCCTATTAGTCTAGTACTACTTATAGCTATTTACGTTAGGGTCGTCCTTATAGGGGTGTTAGAGGTTATAGTAGTTCTAATACTCCTTATTAGTAGTATATTACGTTAGGCTTGGATTGCGCGCCTCGCGCGAGCGGGTAGCAGCGCTAATAAATAAGTATAAAATAGAGTAGAGGCCTTTAAAAGTAGGCGCTAGGGTAAAGAGGGCAAGGTTATAGTCCTTAATACTACTACACGCGTTAAGTAGTTATTCGCGTAGCATATTATTACCTTAGTAGTTATAGCCTAGCCCGCGTTAAAGCTTCTAGAGCTTGTTAATAAGTAATTAGAAAGTATTAAGACAAGATTTATTAGGGTAGGCGCTAATTATACGTGCTAGCGTAGTTATTCTCCACTTACTAAGGTATAATTAATAATTCTCCTTATTATAGAAGTAGCTTTTTGTTATACCTATTATTATCTTAAGATTATAGCCCTGACCCGCGAGGCGGTTATAGTAGTAATTAGACACTTTATCTTTTAGTATAATAAAAAAAGCTTGATCCTAGTGTTACTTAGGTAGCCCTATCTTGCTGTAATTGTCTCGGAAGATTCTAAATTTAGTGTTAAACACGTTATACAGCTCACCTCTAAAGCGCTTTTTATTGTTATATAGCTTATAGAGGTCTGTAATAAGTTAATATGCGTTGTCAAGACGTGTGGCGTCTGTAGGTGTCAGATTAAAGGGTGTTTTTGATGAGATGGAAAAGTAATTGATTCTTCTTTTTCATGTGTCTTTGCAAGAATGTAAGGCTCTTTTATCCTTACGTCTCACGTTAAGACGCTAATCTATTTCCGTTGAGTAAGGAGAGTCGCCCTTTGTCCCGCCCGGAATCGTGCGGATGAACCGGACTGCTGGCAAAGTCTCTTTGTGTAGGGTTGCGCCAGCTACCTTCGTGTGTGCAAGGGGCCATGTAATCGGACAGTAGGGCTTTCGTGCTATAGATAGGGGTTATACGTATTATACTGGTTTAGCTACTGCGTAGAGGATAAAGGCGCGTTGTGCTGCTAATAAGAGGGCAGGTATATAGTGGGCTGCTATTTTGGTAGAGGTATAGGTTAGTAGATAGTGCGTGCTATTAGAGCTAGTTAAGGAGAAACAAGGTGCGCAGAGGGTTATTAAGAAGATTACTATAATAGAGGCGTATTATATAGAGGCGATGTCGCAAGATTTAGATTAAAGCGCGAGTTAAACCTCTTATTTATTTTAAGCTAGTAAGCAACCTCTTTATTAGTCTATTTATAATAGTCGCCCTACAGCGCTTCTGCGATATTATAGACAATTAACTTACTATTCTTAGCTATAAAGACGCCTTGCTTGCGTAGGTAGTCTCGTAATTTAGTAATAAGAGATTTATTACCTTTGTTAAAGAGTTCTTTTAGCTATCCTTTAAAGATAACAGTTATCTGCTCCTATAGCTTATAGTCCTCCTATTCTTTGTTTCGGGAGATCCGGTAGTAGAAGAGGATGTATGTGTTTACACTTTTTATATTAATTTTTATAATATCTGTATTCTTATCAACATTAAGGGGCTAGCCCTAACTATCTTTATTAATAAGCGCCTGTTCTTCCTTCGTGAGATAGTTAGTAAGAGGCATTATAGGAAAGCGATTTAGGGGTCGTAAGGCGTCTCTTTAAGAGAGTAAGACGCAGGTTAATTAATAGTACTATTAGCGGCGGGTACTATAGAGCGTGATAGACAGGGACTTAGGTAAACGCTTAGAGTCCTTATTACTTAGTAGTAGGCTACAACGCGCGAGCTTCCGGCGAAGGCGTAATAGACGCGGAGACCCAGGTAAACGCTTAGGGTCTCGTTAGCACACGGTTTAGGGTATTACTATACCCCTTATCGTGTCTCTTCTGGTTCTCCTTGCTGTCTGTGGTTATTTCTTATAGCATCGACTGTGAGGGTAACCACTGATTAGTGTTGGTTCACAGGTAGCAAGGAATAAACAAGTAACTCTCTATCTTTGGTATCTAGTGTCTGTATTGTCTGTGTGTTCTGTAATAGTTCTATATACCTTCCTTCCAGTTCTCGTGGATGTGAGCGAGTACCAGGTGGTGTGGAGGCGAAGGGGTTTCGGTACAGTATCAGGTTAACTGGAAGTGAGGGGGTACAAGGGTATGATTGGGTTACACAGTTCCCTTAGCGCGGAAGGCGAGGCAGTGCAGACAGTTAGCATCTGGGTTTAGGTACTTCGCCGCTTTCCAAATATTTGCGTCGTTGGCCAAGAAGTCGTCCCAGTGTGCCTTCCTCTGTCGCCGTGCTATATCATGGAATTCTTTTGCTGCTTGTTTGGCGTGTCGTTCCACCTCAGGTGTAACGACGCCAACTCGCCTTTCTGCTCTAGCTCTGTTTCTCCAGTATATATACGTCCTACAAAGCTGTATTAGATCCCTCGTCCACCACCTCTTTGCGTACGGTGACGGCTTGGCCTTCGGGGTCAGCTTGTGTGAGAGCTAGTGATCCATACGCATAAGGAAGAAATTGAGAATTGTACTTGTTATTGTATTGGGTGAAGCTACGAATAGTAGGTATACATAAGTGGCTGTAAACAGCGCTAGTGTAGGATGGGTAGTCGTATCTTAACACAGGTAAGGCGCCACTGCAAGTAGAGAAAGGGAGACTCTAAACCGTAACATACCCCCCAGTTGTCACCAAGTCAGCGAGTTAGTGATGACTGACCCTTATCCATAAGATTGATCACAAGCGACGTCTGGCTGTAAGGTAGTAGGCTATTATCTATTTAAATAGTTTAATAAGAACTTTTTAAGGCGTTATTAATGCGCTTTGCGACCTTTAGGTCCTTTTAAGCTTATTTAACCTTATAAACTCTAATAGGTGGTGGCGTCTAGTCTTTTAGTTAACTTAGATAATTTAGATTAAGTATGTAGCAATCGTGCAGAGCATGTGATAGCCCACAAATGCAAGGTTTCGCAATTCCAAGCTCAGCAACGGAGGTAGATAGGGTACCCACTTCGGCAGTCGAGGCAGCGCGGCGAGTGTACTTTATCATCTTTTCGACGTAGGTAGGTAGGCTGGGTAGATTGGTACCGTTCATCTCATGTTCGTATACCTAATCAAGGCAGGTAGCAGCGTAGTTTAGGTGATAAGCTTAGCAGGCAATTAAGAAATCCTCCTAAGGCCTGTATCTAGTCGTTTCTAGCAGGTTAATTAATTAGCATTAGGAAGTAATATGTACCTAGTTAGCTATTTATTTATCGAGTTTCTTTGGATTGCGTGGAGCAGTCTTTAGATTAGTGTATCTTACTATTAAGTCGCGACTCTAATTAGCTATAGACAGATAGAACTGCTTCTTAAAAGCGACAAGTTAATTATAAATAGTAGGTAAGTCCTAAATTAGGTAGTGATAACGCGTAGCAATAAACCTAATAATCTTAGTATTTAGCTATACTAGCGCTCTCTCCTGTTTCTATTACGTGATCTCTTCGAGTCTCTATTAGTCAACCTCTTATTAGTAGGACTCACGATCCTTAGGGGATAGGTCAGAGAGCTTAGAGGCTCTAGCCTTATAGTTAGTGAGCTAAGGCTTAGGATTAGTAGCCTCTAGGTCAGGTATGCTCTCCTTTAGTGTATCTGGATTGACGTATAGCTAGATCTTGTAATCCTTGGCGAAGTCTTTGCGGAGGAAGATCTAGTTAAACTAGTTATCTAGTTTATTAAGGATAATAGCAACTTAGGTTACTACTAGTTCTATAGCTATTGTGTGCGTAGGGCAGACGCAACAATCGTGCGCTATAAGGGACGCGGTAATCGTGCGCTATAAGGGGCGTAGTAATCGTATGGCTATAAGGGGCCTAGTAATCGTGCGCTATGAGGGGCGCGGTAATCGTATAGCTATAAGGGGCCTGGTAATCGTGCGCTATAAGGGACGCAGTAATCGTACGGCTATAAGGGGCCTAGTAATCGTACAACAAGTATAGCAAAGATGCATCCGGGCTCATAACTATAAAAGCTAGTAATCTATACGCATAAGGAAGAAATTAAGAATTATACTTATTATTGTATTAGGTAAAGCTACGAACAGTAAGTATACATGAGTGGCTGTAAACAGCGCTAGTGTAGGATGGGTAGTCGCATCTCAACACAGGTGAGGCGCCACTGCAAGTGGAGAAAGGGAGACTCCAAACCGTGACAGCTTGTGGATCGCCTCCACTACTACTCCTAATAGCCTGTCCGTTTGCTGTTGTGTGTCTCCACCTCCCGGCATTAGCTGTAGTGCTGCAGCAATTCTATCTCGAATTTCCTTCCACGGCGCATTTTTCAGCAACAGCCTTCCTTCCGTGCTTCGTTCAGGGGTGTCAACGTCGAACCGCGTCTCAATTACTCTATGGTCCGAGCCGTGTTCCGTGTCATGTGGCCTGCATTTAATAGCGGTGGTGGCCAATTCCTCCAATGCTAGCATCAGATCGATCGTACTCTCCTCCCTGCCGTTACTCCACGTTTTCGTGCCGCGGGGGAGCATACTGCGCAAGCCATATTCTTCCATCAGGTCAATGATTAAATTAGCCTCTCCTTGCCTTACCACCGATATGTCGTCGCCGCCCCAAAGCTGGTCGTGTCAATTAAAGTCCCCTGCCAAGATAATATCTGTTCTCGTGCGGATCCAGTGGCGGGTCTCGCGGACTGCATTTCTAATGTTCTCCACCGCCTCTCTTAGTGCCTGTAGTTTGACCCCCTTAACGTATACCAATATGATTAATACTGCTCGATCCTGTAATCGCAGTACGGCTGCGGTCAGGTCCGCAGAGGGTACGGGGATTTGTTCGGATTCGATATCTTTTCGGACCCACATCATGCTCCGTATAGGCCATCTACCGTCTACTTCCACCGTAGGTGTGTATTTAGTCCAGTGTGCGTGTGCGTTTGGGGTGGTGACTAAAGATCCCTCGTTGTTCTTCCATCCGTGCGGTTCTGATAAGGCGATTACACTGAAGTCTCTAAGTTGTTCGTCATTCATAATGCTGTGTTGCACCATGCTGCGTTTCCCGACGTTTAACTGGTAGATCTGAAGCGTTCTAATCATGGTAGGCTAGGTAGAGCACGCGACAGTTTCTAGAGAAGGACTCGTGTAGTCCGCCGCACGGTACGCATTTAAGGATCGTCGCCTCGCACTCGCTATGGTAGTATCCCGTAGCAGCGCACTTTGCACAGATCTGGGGCTTATCACAGGAGAAGGCTTTGTGTCCGATCTATTAGCACTTATAGTATTGTACTAGCCCGGTTCTAGGCTGGAACGGTCTTGTGTACGCTGATTCTCCCGCTACGTGGAAGTATTCCTCTTGGAGTAGCCAGGCAGCGTCGCTTCCTCTGGTGACATGGATCACCATCGACCCATACGCCTTCCCGTTGTCCTTACGACTTAGCCAGTCTATCTTGGCTATCTAAACCTCGTTTTCTTCGCCCAACGTTCGCATTACCTCTGGTCGGAGGTCACCCTTCTCGTCAAGGATCGCTGTTCTATTGGCATTATTCACCTTAACCAGGTAGAGTTGGTCGCGTAGTATACAGACCCCCCTCACTGCTGTTTTCAGTGCTGCTTCCTTTACTTTAAGGAGTTCGGTTTCGTCCCTGCATTTGATTCTAATTCGGTCGGTATTCTTTAGGTCCCTTGTTACTGCCGCGCATCGCCATGTTTCTTATCCCTCTGTCTCCCGGATCTGCTTCTTGATCGCCTGTCTGACGGCGCCCAGTTGCGCCTCTGGCTTGTTCCCCTCCTCAACTCTAGATGTGTCTATCGTGCAATATATGGTGTCCGTTATTACCGATAGCGTCGTGGTACCAGAGATAGTTCGTAGGTTGCTCGGTTGGCTGTCTGGGGGCGTGCGTGCCATATCGGCGTACGTAGGGGAGCCGTTAGAGGCCACTTGCATTCTGGATAGCTATGTCTCTAGATTGTTAGCTAGCGCCTCTGCCTGCGCGTTAGTTTCCACCAACTGGGCTTTCACGTGTGATAGCTCTGTTGTTAATTCTCCTACTGTCGCTCTAAGTTCCGCATTGCTGTTCATCAGTTCTCCTACTGTCGCTCTGAGTTGCGCATTGCCGTTCTTCAGGTCTTCCATCACAGCTAATATAGCTGCCAATGTTTCCTTAGTAGTCACATTTTTGCCCTTGTCAACGCTGTTTCCCTTCCTGATCGTCGCGCCCAGTATCGATCGCGTTCGTACCGCTCGAGGTGCTCCAGGAGCGTCCGTTTCGATCTCCGTAAGATAATCTAGGTCAATTTCGTTGTTCTCGCCTTGTGTGTTAGTGTTTTCTAATTCGGCTGCTTTCGGCGTTTTAGTTCGAGCTCGATCCGACCGACGCGTCTAGGACGCGCTGTTTACCTCCGGTTCCATCATCAAACTCGATCCACCACTCTTGTTTTCCCGTGGTGCGCGTCCTCCCAATATGACCTATAGCAATTCGTTTGTCGTCTAGGGCTGTTTTGGTCTAGAAAACAATAATTGCTAACATTACGACACAGACTTGGTGTTGACTTGGCACTACGCGTTGATTGGCTGATTCCATGTGGTCCGTGGGTGGGCGATGTTGCCAGTGCAAGGGATAGTTAGGTTAGTGGCTCCCTGGTTTTGTGGCGTTGTTGCTGACTCAATCAGTGCGCCCAGGTCTTCGAACGCTCTGCGCGAGAGCGACGACTAATTTGTTAACGACCAACATCACAATGCAGCACAGTCTATGGCTATGTTGACATCGCAAGCAAACGTAGCGCATCAACAGCACGTTACGCCGCCCCCGACTTTGACGAAGCAGCCTTTGACGCCTCCACTTACCGACAAGAAGCAATCTCTGGGGGTGCGACGCGTCATCGCGTTCTTCAAGCAGATTCGAGCAGGAAGGAACACCGACCAAGACACGCGAATAGAATTCCAGCTTGCAGAAGGAGAGTATGATCAGATAGAAAGTGCACTCCAATCGGACGATGTGCTTTCGGGATACGTGGAAGAAAAGATACGGTAAGTAGACTCCATAGACTGCGAAGGCCACGGCTAACAGGACTTCGGCAGGTATGATTATGACGGAGACCAACGTAGACTAGCCGTTCGCATGCCTACCGGAATACACGAACGCTTCATCGACGCAGTGGAGGATGACATTCGGAGCCAGCTCAAAAGGATACGGAACGGATCAGGAAAGAAGGCTGAATTTGCGCAGAAAGTGCATCCAGGCCGATCGACTGAAATACGTTTCGACACCAATGCTTTGTCTTCTAGCAAATCGAAGTACGAGCCAGACGCGTCATTCGGACATGAAGATGCACAATATCCGGGCGTCATCGTCGAAGTCGCGTACTCGCAGAAGAAGACGTGCCTAGACAGATTAGCCGACAATTACATATTAGATTCGGACGCAAGCGTACAGATTGTTATTTGCCTACACATTGAGTACGATAACAAGGAGACGAGCAAAGCAACGTTATCTGTTTGGCGGCCTCAATTGCTTGATACCCCTGACGGACCTGAATTGCGAGCTGTAGAAGTGGTCGCGGATGAGGTAGGTTCAATTCTCGAAACACCATTTGCAATGTTCTGACGTTCCCATCAGGCTTTCCGAGACGATGAAGGAAACGCCGTCGATCACCCCGGCCTACGGCTCCGTCTCAGCGATTTCGCCTATGAAGAACTTGCGCAGAATGAGTTGGGTGATGAAGATACCGATATTTACATCTCTGGGTCACAACTCTGCCGATATCTTTATGCGGCAGAGAGCAGGGTAGAGCGAGCCCTGGGCAAGCATTCCTTTACCAAGGAGGTCAAGAAGCGGAAGCGGTCGGAAACCCCTCCTGAAGAGATTCGGGCAGGCGATGAAGCAAAGTACGCTGAGCAAGAGAGGAGAGCAGCAAAGCGCGCGGATTTTGACATGGATTACGAGGAGAGATCATCAACCAAGAGCCTTTCAGACTGCTGAAGATACTATTTATGGTCCAACAAGCACGTTTCCTTATGAGTCTCCTTGCCATTTTGTGACACAGCGTTGTCAACGCCATTGCTGAATTGAGTATCGTGTTTTCAGCTGATAATATCATATTCACTGTTCATGGTCAAGAGCACATGTTAGAGCAGCCACGGATAGAACTCAGTGCACTGCGGTGCATGTGGTAACGTATTCATCTCCTGGGTAGTCCAGCCATTCGAGTACTCGGAATAGTAGTTGCAGCTGCCTGTCGCGCACGTCCAAAACCCCAAGCCAGTTCGTCTGCTCGCATTGCCCTTCCGATCTTGTCGACTAAGACCACCGCAATGGCACACCGGATTACCATCACATATACCACGCTCGTCGTCCCAAGTGACCCATCCTCGTGTGTCGTTATCTTCGCATGGGATACATATATAGTATGGTCGGCCCACATTTCCGTTCCGATTGAGCGGTCCCGTGGTGCGACGGCGCAGAGAAGTTGTCAAATTGCAGTGGCGACAACGAGGCTGCGAAAGAGGAAGTTGAGGTTGCAACGGCCGGCTGAGGGCTCTCATGATCTCAGACACTGGGACGTCTGACTCCAAATTAGCAATGACATTTACTAGCGCTTGCGAATACTGGCCAGAATACGTGGGATGCCCAGGCCCCAAAGACTCAACCCGCATCGTATCAGTCATTCTTTCAACTTTGTCTATGAAGGCAGCTTTCGCTTACTCCGTCTTGATCAGCGGGAGGTGTGGCTGAATGTAACGATGTGTCTCCCGCGCCATCCTATCGACGCGTGGCGAGGGACTAGCCGGAATGGCGCCGACCATCGTGGACGGCTCAAAGATTTTCCGGGAACCGGACGCCTGATCTGGGCGGAGCCCCGCTCTTGCCTATGACTCAACACCTGGACCGTAACTTAGTTTCGTTCTGCGTATACTCACAAATATGGTTAACTCCGAGAATATCATTCACAATAGAAAGCTTACCCTCTGCGACACAACCACGGATTGGTCTGTACCAAAACTCCTTCAAGAATGTCCTGAGTGCAACGACTTCTTATTGTATTGCTGCGCTTGCAACAATGAACTACTTGATGTCCCTCGAAGCCGCCGACCGGCTAAACCCTGTCATCATTTTCACATCATATTCACTGATGGTGCGTGTACAAACAATGGACTACCCGACGCAAGAGCAGGAGTTGGTGTAGCATATGGCAATGATGATGGCAGTCAACTGTCCGAACCTATCACAGACATGATAGACACCTTCCCGCTACGGTCGAACCAGCGAGCGGAACTCTGTGCGGCAAAGCTAGGCATAGAGTTACTCGCTAAGGCTCATGCTCAGGAGCCCAAGAGCGAAACTGAGGCTTGGATTATCGCGACCGACTCCGAGTATGTTGTTAAGGGGATGACCGAATGGCTACCAACATGGAAGGTACGTCTCAACTAGTCTGACAAGTGCTTTAAGAATCACTTCTGACTGAATTTCTAGAGGAAGGATTGGCGCACATCCAAAGGTACTAAACCAGCAAATCTGGATCTGTTCCTCGCTCTTGATCGCGTAGTTACGACGCACGAGGCGAAGAATGTGACGGTTAGTTGTTACACACAAATTTACGTTGCCTGCATACAAGACTAAGATCACGTAGATTGGATTCTGGCATATTCCAAGGGAGCACAACAAACTTGCCGACCGTCTTGCCAAAGCAGCGGCTGTACACGGTGATGAGGTCAGGATCTAGACTAAGGATACAAAGGCACACGCGGGGAATCTTCGGACGATAATAGTTTATCCGAGGCAGAGCGCATCGGTATGCGTTTGGCTGGTACACTTGCGATGCTGAGTTTGGTGGATGCGATAGTGACGATCGTGTTTGGGAAACTGCCAATGCCGGCATCCAGGTCAGGTCAGTCGTATGCGGGTTGACATCGAATAGATTAAAGAGGTCGATGCCCGCCCATGCGGGTTTGCCGGTCCATCCGACCATTGCTCGTGCTTGTAGCTGCGGTCCGTGGAGGTAGGCAGCCTGTAGAGATACAAAATAGGAGCTGCGTCGTTTCAGGTTGTAAGAGAGTATAGTAAATGGAAAGAACTGGTTCGTGGACTACATCGCGCGGTACACAAGGTGTGGGGCGACAGTGAGCGTGGAGGCAAAGGTGAAGGTGAAGGTGGAGGTGAATACCAGAAGTTAGGTGGAACATCACCGCAGCCCCCCGCAGTCCTCTTCAGTTCAATATTGACCTCGTACATGCTCCTTAGGCTCGACGAACAGGTTGCGCTCCTGCTGCTTCAATGCTCTTCGTTCGTGGGGTGGGAGATGGAGCTGTTCTCTTCGCAGGCTGCCTTGAGGAAGAACATCTTGAGCGTCGGTGCAGAGTACTCGACAAAGCGAGAGTACGCGACACTTGGATAGGAACGACACGTTGCATACGTTGATTTTCGACAGCGTTGGCTTGTGGATGCTTGGGCAAGGTTGACAGCAGTCCGGCGCGGTCGGCGCGGTCAGCGTGTGGGGTAAGCGGCGCTCCGCCAAGGGCTGCTGGGGAAATGCCGCTACGACGCAGCATGGCTTGATGCGTCGCCCCCATGATCAACAACGCTGCGTCTCTCCCAACCTCGCCATGGCGTCCATATTCGTTTCCTCTTCCCCAGGCCGAATCCAACGCTGTCTTCGCGACTCTCCCGACACCGTATCGCCGCACTGCCTACCATCGCTCTCAGCGCCTCCACGCCCATTGAAGCGCTAGCGCAAGGCCTGGCCATGCGACATCGAGGACAGCAGCTCCCGCAGGTCCAGTCCAGGCGAAAGACGACGCCAGAATAATGACGACTTTTCCATGCAAAGCACATCGTGATCTAGACAGCATCCCCGTTTCTGACCGCACGATTTTGACTGCACCAGCTAGTGCAAAGCGATCGAACGAGTCCAAGTCGCCTTCTTACGCAGCTGCGAACTGCACCAATCTCGCTCTCGCCAATCACCCTGCCGCCGCCGCTACTGGATAAGGTCAAGATAAGTCTTGGGAAGTTGAGGCGGCAATTGGGCGACACTGTCAAGGATGCCTATATTCTAGTAGGTTTGAAGAAGGCTATTAAGCAGGATCTAGAGTTTCGTCTGTCCCTCTCCATTGAACCTATTGACCTAGAGGCCTTTGACGACAACGACAAGCGCACACTTGCAGACTTCTCGCTCGCCTATATACTCTCCCCAGAGCCCTTCTTCGCCATCAGCGCTCCGATAGTGTATGATAGCGGTTTGAGTGTGGCGCCAGCGAGTTTTGTCTGGAGATCCTGGAGTTTCCCGATCTCGCCCTTGAGAAGAACAGCAACGGGTCTTGGAAGTGGAAGTACTTTGATTATATCTACAGGGACATGCCGTCCTAATCCATCGGGGACTGTTGCCTCTGCTCTTTGTTGCGCTGATTCTCCTTATCCAAGGCTTGTTTGGCCAGCTTTTTTGCCTCTGGCGTCTCGGTGCCGTAGATGTGAAAGGGGCCCTTCGCATCGTAGGTAAAGCTGCCGTAGAACTGGAGGGCGTAATTGTTGCGAATCTTCGGCCGTTTAACATCTGAAGAGCTTTGTCCGTCAGGAGCTTGGGGACCAGGAGGTTCCGGCCGCTGGGATGGCGGACCAGTCCTGTACGTAAATAGTACATTACGAATGAATAGAGCAGAGAATGCTCACATATGCGCTCCCTAGCCACCCCTACGCTATTCACAGTCCCCTTCTCCAGAGATAACAAGTTTGTCGGTCGCGAAGACGTTCTCGCAGAGATCAGCTCAAGGCGAGCAGCTTCGCTGAACCACAGCCGCGTAGGTCTTGTTGGGCTAGGGGGGGTCGGGTGAGTTGTGGCCCGCGGCATGCTCCTCGACCTAGACCTAATAGATCGCTAGAAAGTCACAAATCGCGGTCGAGTACGCGTACCAGACCCGGAAGGCGAAACCACACACTCTTGTGCTTTGGATATACGCGAGCAACGCTGTGCGCTTCGAGCAAGGATACAGAGATGTGGCCGACAAGGTAGCGCTGCCCAGTCCACTATGGATGGTAGGACCTCGATGTCGCTATCGCGTTTGGGGCTGACGGTGGGCGTCGTCATTTTACAGATACGGCGCAGAGGATGCTGCAGAGACGGGCGGTCCTCAGGCGTTAATTTGGGGGGAAGGGGGCGAGGGGTCAGAGCTACAAGTACCCGAGGCGACAATGGTGGGGTCGAAGCCATGATGGTCGGATTTAGTTTGGCGGTTGAGGTCCGCCGCATTGTTCGTTGAACATGTATTGAGCGCAATCGCCAAGTGTAACTGTGGACGTCACTGCCGAGCGCGGCGGCAAGAATTCGGGGGGAAGCCATGAGAGGAGGCGGATGGCACGGCAAAGTACTGTAGTCTTTGAGTAGCACACAGGCATCTGCAATTGCTGTGGACTGAAAAGCGGTGCTGCGGTACGAGGAGCTCGTCCCAATTGAGTCATAGCGCATTCTTGGCTCCCCGCCAAAAATCACGCCCTCTTACAAAAACACATACAAAGTCGATTTTTCTTGGGTTTTCGAGCATGGCGAGCACTTGTAGACACTTGATTTCCTATTTGGGACAACTTGAAGCTTGAAATTTGGTGTTGAGGTTGGATTTCTAGCCTCCACCGTCATGAAAGCTGTTGTCTCCGCGATGGGCTATTATCTGACGCACAACCTTTGGAATGCTGAGTATCCATTTATTGACGATCTCCTGGGGCATCTGCTCCCACTCATATGCCCACTGTGCCCGGCACTGCTGCTCACAGGTGCTGGGCATGAAATCCTGGGTAATGTGACGCCGGATCCATGGCCAAGCGTGCTCCTCAGCGTTGACGTCTGGCGAGTGACCCGGCCATGCCAGCTTGTTTATATGCGAAACTTCGAGGTATTCGAGCGCGATCTTGCTTGTATGGGCCGGAGCTCCGTCCTCGAGGAGCACCGGAGCTCTGCCTTCTTCATATAGAGAATTGATCCATGGCACCAGCAAGGGCTTCAGCACCTCCTCACGGTGTCTGTAGCCATCTATGCCACCCCGTGAGCGATCACCGCGCTTCAATTCATGACGTTTCGCCCAAGCCCAAGCTCTGCTGTTGGCGTTGGCATCGCCGAGCTCTCTGAGGGCAGCGCGGGCCTGAGGAACGAGCTTTTCTCTCTGCTCTTTGTTGCGCTGATTCTCCTCATCTAGAGCTTGTTTGGCCAGCTTTTTCTGCTCCGTTGACTCTTTGCCGTAGATGTGATAGGGCCCCTTCGCATCGTACGTGAAGCTGCCGTAGAACTGGAGGGCGCAATTGTTGCGAATCTTCGGCCTTTTGACCGCAGGATCATAGATTTCAGAGTGTCTTGCCCACGCGCGTTTCATGCCGCGTTGCTCGCCCACCCGAGCTGGCGTCTCGTCAGTGTAAATAACTCGCCGGAAATCGAAGCCTAGGCCATCGCTGTACTCATACAAATCTGGGTTGTGGGCGAGCGCCCATTGAAAGCGACGCTCACGCTGAGCGTCGTCCAGTGTTGGTTTGAAGCCCGGAGCTCTGCGGGCGTAGCCAGCTTCATACATGATATTTTCGAAGCGCGTCACGGAGAGCTTGATTGGGAGGTTCAGATGATCGAAATCTCCGTCAGAAATTGCCTGCCAGCTCTGCTTTTCACGGGTATCTCGGCCCTGGGTCGCGACGGCGATGATCGCGTCTTTCTGCTCCTGCGAGAGAGGCTGTTCCGGAGGTCCGCGGCCCGGCTCAGTTGCATAGAGTTGAGGGTCCCAAAGAGGGAGTTTTGACGCCTCTGAACGTTCCTTTGTGCGCGTCAGCAAGCGAGAAAGACCTGACTGGGTAATTGAGAGCTTTTTCGCGAGGTTGTACTGCGATACTCCGGCCGACATCGCCCCGACGGCATATGCTTTTGTCTCTGGCGGCAACTCGCGACGATCGGTCTTTGTGACTTAAATTTTGCGGGCTTTAAATCACGCGGCTTTCTGCGAGTCGTTGGCATCTTTTTGGCTTAATTTGGGCGCGTTTTGGTGGAGATATCGGGTACTGAAGTGGGTGACTTCGTGTTGACGATGGCGCGCCGAGGTGTTGAGGTCTGTGCTCAAGAACGCTATGACTCAATTGGGACGAGCTCCTCGTAGTAGTCGCAGCCAAAATGTTCGGGGTGCACGGATCCTAGCTCCGCCCGAAGATTACCCGTAATGTCAAATGGATGAAACTCTCCTCCTCCTCCTCCTTAGTGCAACCCATTTGTGCTCGAATACGTCCGCTTGTCATATTTACTTCACCTACGCTTCAAAAACGCCTTTCTTCAGATATGGGCGCAGAAGAACCTTGCGAGGCATGCAGCTGGACATCAGAGCGTCAACATTCCTGTCGCTACACCAGCCATGTTAAGCTTTTCTACAGCATGAGCGACCGCGGTGCATGGTCACTGGGCTCAAAATACATTTTCAAGGAGCGATCGAATAAGCCCCCCAGCTTTGAAGCTCAGAACATCCGTTTCTTGGAAGAAAGGACTACAATTCCGATCCCCAGAGTCACCCTGGACTATTACGAGAATGACCGCCATTTTATGCTCACGGAACGCATTCCTGGTGATGTCCTCGGTACTGTGTGGAAACAGTTATCAACAGCCGAGAAAGAGCAGATCGCAAAGCGGACTGTGGACTATCTTTCGCAACTTCGGCAGCTTCAATCCTCCCGCATGCAGAGCCTCGGCGAACAACCACTATATTCAGCATTCCTGTTTCCGAATGGATATGGTCTTCCTCATGGTCCTCTCTCTTCGGACGACGAGCTTTGGGCGGAAATAGCAACTGGGTTGAAAGATCTACCTCAGCAAGCTCTTTCGCGGTTGCGGGAGCGCATGCCTCCTGCAGAACCCTATACCTTCACTCACGGGGATTTGGCTATTGTGAACATTATCGTCAAGGACGGAGATCTTGCAGGGATTCTAGACTGGGAAAGTAGTGGTTATTTTCCTGTATGGTGGGAATTCACTTCTGCGGGGATTGGCTTGGGAGAAGATGACCAGGAATGGAAGGCATTATTGAGGAAGTATATGCCTTCATACCAAGCGGCAAGAGACTTCTGGGTGGATCTGTATACCCTTCGCACTTATCCTGATCTGAACGAGCGAGGGAAAGCAGTACTCGCTAGACTGCAGCGTGACCGAATTACAGAATAAGGAGATAACGAGAGACAACAAGAGGTTTCCCATTCAATCCATTTCTGCCTGACTCCTTTCCAGTTTCTTTCATGAATCTACATCCCGGTCGTGACTCATGGAGCTCGGCCTAATGATCCAGTAGCATAAGCATCTGTAAAGTCATTTAGAGAGGCACCCTACCCGTATGATTATTAGGTTGTGACAGTTATGGGCAGCTGGGCACCGCAATATTCGCAGTTCGTAGCCCCTGTAACATTGCCTTTCTTACAAGCTGGGCAGTCCATTTCTGGTATAGTCGACGACGCGCAAACCGGGCTGTTTAGACTTCGGCTACTAAACATCAGTCCTTACAAATTTACGCCTGAAGTGCAAGATCTCACATGAGATTGAATTTTCGTATCGCGCTTCGATGCCGGCCTAGAGTCGCTGTTCTCGGGTTATCTTATGGTGTTCGCTGATGGGATAAGCTGATACTTATACGGATAGCTGCTTTGCTTTGCGCTGCCTTCGGCAACATGAATTTCTTGGCGAGCATTTCCTGGATTGGACTAACCTGTTTGAGGAGTATAGGTCTCGCTCGAATGGTGAAGGATCTGCTATGGCGCGCAAGCTTCTGCAGGGTATAAGGCGTGGCTGATCATGACTCACTAAAGTGACCAAGTCCAGTTTCCGAAACTTCTTTTGTAATCGCGAAACTTCCCTCGTATACATCCCTGCTCTTTACTGTGATTTTCTTTCGCCAAGATTCTAGAACGCCCCACCGGCTGAGCGGCCCAACCCCTCTTCGCAACTTGCCGTCCCTCCTTCCAACCTCTCCATCACGCCCAACATTAGGCATTTGTGCCCAACTTTCGCTGCCCCCCGCTCATCACTGGTCGTCACATCACTGGTCGCCACATCACGCTCTCGACATTGTGAGTCGAAATCGACGCCCAAAGCTTAGGTTTCACTCCTCAATATGCCATATTTCCAGGAAGACTTCCTCAGGGCAGAATGACATCTGGATTCCACTTCCCTATACACCGAACACTTGAAAATCTCGGGCATACTACTACCCTGAAGGACGAGTAACGTCTACCCCCGACCGGTTATACGAATTGTCCTTTCCCCATAGACGAGATCCCGATGGTAGTCCCCCCTTTGTACAGTACAGGCTCATCTAACATACTCGAAGTCGCTCAAACGAGACCCTCTCACTAAAGACGACTCTTTCTTTGATAACGCGACTGCCGGTGCCACAATTGTTGGATCAGGGCAGATGATATACTGGAAAGGGTGTACGATCAAAGTCTATAGGACTGGACAAGAACAGACGCCTGTCCAAGTGATCGCGGCATGCGATGGCCAAGCACTTGTCACGAGAGGTACCAGTCTGTTACTGGAAGAGGGCAAGGTGAGGGAAGAATAGGGCAGGTGTTTAGTATTTATCATAGAGATTCCTTTTGATATCGAATGCACGCCACTCCCCTAAAAACAGAGTTATCCTACCACCCTCCTTTTCTTGATTCGATATCGTCATCGAGACGCCATCGGTATAAGCACGTTCCTCCCTCCTCTCGCGCTGGTATATGGGAGAGGTTGAAAAACCATGATCCACATCAGCACCGAATACATCCGTGATTGCGTCTCGTCGACAAGCTCGAAGCTTGATGCACGGGTCAGGTTCGATTTTGCTGCCGCCTTCAAAACGAATGTATCTCACCCCATCCTTGCCTTCCACCTCCATATTGAACAATTTCTTAGCATAGAACGCTACCTTCTCTTTCGCGATTCCTATCTCCATCTGGCATCCAAAGTGATCACGAATGTGCCCTCTTTGGAGAAACATTGATATGTCTGCCACTAAAGTATCTGGAAATCGTGAACTTGGTACTCTTTGGATTGAGTCCATGAACTCAATAGGGAACAATGTTCTGGATGCTTTGAGGGAAGCATTCATGTGCACGCCTTCTTGAATAGCCACACTACTAGGTACTTGTTCTGAGGCACAATGCTCGGTCCTGGTATAAACCGACCCTGAGCCGTTTGGCGTTGTGTCTGGAGTAGAAGGAGTTGGCACGGGACTCTCGATGGTAGGGCCTAGTTGTATTAGATGCGAAAATAGGTGGTTAGTCGGAGTACGTACGACGCCGCTTAGCACTCTTCCTTACGCCGCTGTCTCCATCACCTTCTATCGGTTGTGAGGCGTCGCTTTCCATTGCAAGTGCGAGCTCTCTTGCGAAGGCACGCTGTAGTTCGATAGACTGGGTGCTGAGGCTATTGAGCAAACGTGCGAATTCGGCTTTGCCAGAGAACCCGTGTTGCGACTCGGTCGCTTTCTTTGCAGCATAGTATGCACGCCAGGCTGTTTCGCTCTCGCCTAAAATGATTCCGGGTGTAGAGTTCGCGTCGGCCTGCTTTGCTGCCTGTAAAGCTTGGTCCACCTTATATGGACCACGCGAGAGAGTCTGAAAATGTTGCACCACTAATGCGATGAGCTGCCCTCGTTCGTGTTGTGGATCACCCTCCATTCGGTGAAAAGAGGTGCTGAGAACTTTCGAAGATAAGTTTGGAGAGAAAATCGGAAAGTTTGGAGATGATGGGCTGACTACCCCTCATTGGAATGGCCTCAGCACTAGCTGAACACGGCCATTGCGACACTTAGTTGTCGCACATGGGTCTGTCAGAGCCGATAAGCTCCCCAGCCAGCTGGTCCAGCCTCTAAAATAATGCCTTGGCAGCAGCAACACGATAAAAAACGCTGCTTGATGCAGGACGTTCAACGCGGCTAAATCGCTAGCCCGTGTCACGGAAGAGCGCCTCCCTCTCAAACTTCCCTCTCAAACTTCCCTCTCAAACTTCCCTCCTCAAACTTCCCTCCTCAACCCTCCCTCTCAACCCTCCCTCTCAACCCTCCCTCTCA
>ML976670.1:221650-236150 GCA_010015655.1 Bimuria novae-zelandiae CBS 107.79 | reverse complement strand
GGTTTTGCCGAATTTTCCTGTAAGTTTCAATGCCAGAATGTAGGTCAAGGACAACCATCCCTCGCCAGTTATGTACCTTCAAAGTGAGTATAGTGCACTCTTCCAATCAGAATTCAACATCTCACATTGACAAGATACCGCGGTGTCTGTAGCTGATTTGAAGAGAGGGTCCTTAGCTGTCGTCGTGAATTGCTTGCTGATGCGCTGTATGTCATAGCATCGGGGGAGCGCGGCGAAGGGAGTGCGGCTGCAGGCCGGGGTGAGGGTCGCAGAGAGCAGGAACAGTTCGTACTCTAAGCTAAATCTGCGCTGGAAGTGAATTCCGTCTGCAAGCCTCTTCACACCCGCATGCACCTCCGCAATGAGGGGAATGTGCTTCCGCAGCCGGACATAGCAGTACTAGGGGAGCTCAGAAGAGGAGTAGAGGAGCGTAGGTGCGGGCGGGGCATAAGAATATACTGCTAGTTAACGACGAATATCTGTGGCATAGTCATCCCTCCCGGAAGCCTCCTGCATGCATCTCCACAATGAGGGAAAGTGGGGAGGCATCGAGCGTGGGTGAAGGGCGTGGGAAGATACGTATAAAGGTTCGCGATCGCGGTCCACTATCAAGGTGATTTCTACATCCTCTCTCGTTCGAATCACTCCTCTATCAGTCTATCCATCCTAGAGAGCACACCGCCTGTCACGCTTCTTTGTGACCACCAGCTCGTCTTTCCTCCCTAGAGATATCTCACCATCCTTGACCTTGACCGGACTCATCTTTTCTATCTCCCTCCGGCAGCATAACCTTCACTGTCCAGTGAAGCACTCCACTGTGCCAAGGTAGCCCGAAGCTTTCACCTGCCCATCCTCTTACCTGAAATCAATATCCTTCACCCTCACATATTATGATAGCCTTCTGTTTGGATATATGCTAACTTTCTATCTTCCTACGGCAGAGCATAGTCCAAGCAGTCGAGGTAGAGTCACGTCTTGGCGGTGCCTTGTATCATACGAAGGCAGCTCGAAGCTTTCACTTGTCTTAGAACGCCACAAAGGAAGCCACAAAGGTAAGAACAACCAGTGCCCCTTTCCAGATAGTATGTTCACAGTTGCATAGGACCATCGTTGCTATCCCTCCCATCAAGACTTATTCATCATGTCCGGCGATCAACTGAACCGCGTCCCGAACAACACTCCGCAACCCCAAGAACAGCAGGGTAGTGCTCCCCAAACCGTTAATGGAGACGTTGCCAGGCGCGATCTCCCACTAGGGGAGAACAGCTCCCCTAACAACTTGCCACAACCTTCAACTCCCGCGCGCACTATTTTGGAACCAATGACCGATGACGTCAGAAAGGAGTTGGGTTTGGATGCTTCCGACCGTCCTGCAGACAAATAGGAGCTTGGCTAGACAATTATAGGGACGCTTGAGCATGGTGAGAGGAGACTTTATCACGTTCGTAGGCAATGAAGGATCGATTACCCTATGACGGTGTTTTTGTACCAAAGCTCCCATGAGCCAAGCGGGGAAAAATTGTTTTTCCGTGCCCTAGTGACGCGAGATTGCCCCGCTTATCCCAACAGCCAGTAACTGTTTAACACAAGTCAATCTCCTCTTTTAGTTTTCTATAGCACTACCAATAAATCCTCCGCATCTACCAGTCGTCCACCATATTATGTATCAATACACATAAGGCGCAACACTACCACTTCGCCATGCCCGTTTATCAGATCTTGTCTACCACCCCACGTCTCGATGAGCGGATCTATGAAGTAGCAGCATCATTGCATAGCGAACCTGATGGAGAAGCCGTGGAGTTAGCGAAAGGCGGGAAAGTTGTGCGATATAGTAGGAGCGAAGAGTCTACGGCTTTGGATCGAGAATACTTCACGAATGTAGTATGTACAGGGGCCTTCAGCTTGGGAATGAATAGCTGATAGAAATTATAGTGGCCCAACATTCAACAAGCAGAAAAAGAAGTGAAGCTGGAGGTGCCAAAGCACAAGCCTACGGTCTTTCGCCTTGAAAACGGTTGGCTGTCTACCTCGCCAAATGAAGTTGGCACTATTATACCCATTCGGAATCGCGATGACACGTTCGAAGACAGGATTGATATCGAGAGTGCAGAAGGCGAGAGCTATCGTGATCTCAAGTTGGCACCACGCACGATGGTCGTACTCTCCGGAGATGTTCGCTTTCGGATATCAGATCGTGTTCCATTTGACTTGATCCTCCACCCTACGTCGCCAGTAAGGAAGGTCAATCTGGCAACAGTAGAAGGGACTTAGAGATCTTATATATCCCGACTGAGGCCGAAAAGAATCAATGTATCGTCATCCAAATGATCCACGACGTCGCTCGCATACGTGAAATCGGCCACCTGACACCCGCCCTGGCTTGTCCCGAACTCGTGTTGTTCTACAGGCGGCGTAGTCCTCGGTAGGAGCAGCTTGGATCTGACCCCATCATTGGCAAGCTTTTCTGAGGATGACGGTATTCCCGCATCGGTCATTGGGGCCGACGTATCCGCGCCGACTACCTCCGCTACGCTCCTCGCCAAGCCCATCGACTGATGGTCGATAGGATCAGAGGGTAACGGAGTTAAGAATGCTTGCTGCAATGGGGATTCAGCAGCGGGAGCTCCCATCGCTAGGAGCATGCTTATCGATAGCCTCCGTCTCTTTTGAGGTAGTTTGTAACTCTCGGCCTGTCCGATAATCCTGTCATGCATGGCCCCCGCCTCTTCCAGGCTCTGCGGCAGTTCCGTCGTCAACCCTTCATGCTCCCGCTCGTGGCGTCCTTCGGACTGAGGATAGGATCTCTCTCCCGCTCCCTCCTCCAGAACTGATGTATCAGCGCTGACAGCCTCCGTTATATCACCGCCAGCATCTGATTGATTCGTTCGCGCATGACCGGACGTGATCGGTCGTTTGTTGGTTGATAGAATTGATATACCTGCTAGCAAATTAGTGGGATTCCATCCAGAAGTCAGTGAGCCTACCAGGAACTAAACAGGACCGGCACTGGAGATCGTAGCATATCAGGACTTCGTTTATCCAGGAATGCCGATTGGCCATAAGCGTTATCACAGGCCCTAACGCGGGTTTTTCGAAAGCTTTCATAATGTCTTGCAGGGTCATACTCTTAACGAGTTGACGTGCAAACGCCAAAATAAGCGATGCAAATGCATTAACCGCCTCAACTGCAAGATATCTGAGCCCACAAGTCACAGCCTCAAGTACTGCCTGCTCTCGACCTCGATATTGCCCAAAATATGTTCTTGCAAAAGCCCGAATTGAGCGATGGCTGGTTGTCGGCAAACTGAAAGATTTCGTCTTAATCATCGAGTCAAGTCGGGTTGGATTCCAACTATGGTAGTTCCTCGCAAGGCTCCGTTCCGCAAGGAATCGCCGAAACTCAATTTGGGGCGTCTTGGAAGCTCTGCCACCGGAAACAAAGATATCCACAAGCCGGGAGTCTTCCGTTTCTGCCGGGGATTGTCCAACAGCATCCACAGGGCTTTGTAAAAAGAATGTATTCAACTCCCTGAACCTCTTAGACAAAGTTTCGACTAGCTCGTCAGGACCTGGAGGGTTCTTCTCCTCGCGAACCAAGCGTTGAAGCTTTTGGAGCAATTGACCGACATTAGCGTCAAGTAAGGGGCCATCTTTGAAGTCCTCGTCGGGAGCCGCACATATCTCCTCCAAAGTAGCAGAGAGTTTTGCCATGTCAAAAAATCTCGATCCCACCGAATGAAGAGGATCTTGATCTATCTAGATTGTTTCGCTTGTCCCAATTAGGTAAAGCACGGTCTGCAACCGCCCAGTCTCGAGTGCAGCCAATGACGACCGAGATCCTGAAGTTCGAACTTCAGGATCTCGGTCGTCATTGGCTGCACTGGACGAGCAACCATTTTCAAATACGCCTTATCCAGAATCAGGCTCTAGCACCCGCTCTAACAAGGGCATAGCGAAATCCTCATACATCCCCTGCTCCCTGCTTAACCCGCGGAAGGCACAGCCGATCCCACACTACAAGCATCAGCTCTGGCTCAATGGTCTAGTTAGTATCGTGACCGTGCGAAGCTGATTCCCCACCCATCGGCGGGAAGTGAAGCCGTCTCAAAAACAAGGTGCCTATGCCAAATCAACCTCCCTGGAGCGGACGGGTTGGCCGATCCCCAAGATATATCATGCACGTCCTCCCTCACAAGGCTAAGACGTCCTTCAGTCCTTCACCGGTTGCCTTCTTGCGTGTTTGCCTGCAAACCACGCCCTGCATTCATTCACTGGTTGCCTTGTAGCTCCGCCGCACGACGATGCGTGACCTATCACCTGCAGCGCTCATCTGTGCGGTGCTCTCCGGTCTGCTCGGTCTTGCTCAGGTATTCCGTCTCTGGGATTCAAAGCCACTTCTACGGGAGTCATGCGCTAGTGTAACGCGGCGAAACTTCCTGCTAGCCTTCTACTTTACCGTTTATTTCGTCGCTATTCTTGTCTTGTTCTTCGAAGTTACGTCGAGCCTTGCACCTCAGTCACTATTCGAGCTGTCATGGCTGAATGGATTCTGCGTTGAAGTTCGTACTACCCTATTTAGAAAGGTAACTACTGATAAGAATTCAGGCCGTCTTTCTTCAGAGAAACTTTTCAATACCAAAAGATATCCGTGGATCACTCATACTCCGTATACTCGCTATTTTTATTGCTGCGGCCGCTAGCTTACTTCAAGGCGTGGGCTTTGCGATCTCGTTTTCCGATGCCGGTATTGGGAGATATCTCGCTTTCGCCGGTGCACGCATCCTTCATGTGTCTGCGGCGGCTGTATTCATCTTCCCTTTAAAGTATAAAGTCGCAAGACATCGGAAGCCTGTATTGTTCGCACTTACCTACACCTTTGCAGCCGTTGGTGGCTTTTGCTTTATACCTATTAGCAACGGAGACATCTTCCTCCTAGTAAGTCTGTCGTACCTACTAAAGTTTCTGGGCTGATCTGGATAGGCAAATTGTATTCTAGAATGTGTCGTGAACTTCGCACTTCTTGCTTCCGCCCAAATTAAGTCGCATAAGGAGGACGGGCATCTCGCTGCAAGCTTGAGGTTGAGAAATGACAGTCTAAAGACCGAGGACACCGCAGACGAAGCAGAGAGGTAAGCTACAGGCCGTCTTTACTACTCTAGAAGCTAACTGATATAGTGGTCCGTTACGAATCGAAGTTACGGAGACTGTCGCCGTTTGTGTTGAACAACACGGCCTGCCTACACCTCCACCCAGTCCTGTACCTGCCGAGCCGTTTATATCTCGTTCGGAATCCACGACCTTACGCCCGGATTCTAAGACTTGCGAGGCTTTGCGTTGCTCCATCCTAGATATTACAGTATCGGAGAGATGTGTAGTACATGCACGAGTGCTAGCTCAATGGGCAATCCAACACGGCAAACTACTTCGACTAATAACGATGGATTGGAAGAATTTTTCTCACTATTGGGGATTGCAATTACAGGAACATATTGGCAAAACGGCGTACGATATCGCTGAACGTCTCTCGTCGGGCGGATCTGGAGCTGGGATGGTCCTTCTTGCCGAACGGGATCTTTGTGATGTTGGACTCTCCCTCGAAGATTGTAAGAGTTTGTTGGATGGATTTAGTCTTTATATCTCGAGACGAGTGATACTTGCGGACATCCCATGGATGTCTAGTTGTGAAGGCTGTCACCACAATTAGCTGCTTCCCCTTACCATTTTTCTTTCATTTGTTCTGTTCCTTGGATCTCCAAATCTTTTAATATGTAACGGTAAACGATATCATCGTATTTACTGCGGACATTAGTCCTTTTCTAAATTGCATGTTAAAGCTAGGTATGCCTGTATAACGTCAACTTTCTAACACGGTATATACAATTTTGGGTTCCGGTTTCCTGGCTCCTGCTAGATTCTAAATATAGCGGTAGCCGAGACGCGTCGGGATCAAAACAGGCACATCGTTCACAACATAAGGTGTTGCGGGTAAGGTGTGCGCTGGGAAAGCAACAACAATCTACATCTTACCTGCATAAATAGGTGCTCATCGCGTGTTCGTGGCAGCAACCCCCGGTCCAACACGTTAATCGCAAACGCAAAGCCTCTAGGTCAGTAATAGGAACCCAGGCTTCATAAGTCTCGACTGATCTTAGCTTTCAGGACAGCACGATGCAATCTATGCCATACCTAAGGCCCGCATCTCCCAAGAACACTCTGGCCTCCGGAGACGAAGAGACAGCAACCAAAACGCGAAACTTTATACATCTCGCGATTTTGCACCGGCCGCTCAGTTTTGTTGAGCTCCAAACACTACTACAACGCCTCCAGATAATGTCCCCAGCCGCGGAAATTCAGAATACTATCAATAGCTTACGCTGCTGCTGCTACCAAGACGAAAACTTTGTTGTGAACCACAAGGCACAATTCGACGGTCGAAAAGTAGCTAAAGGATTTCCTCTAATCAGTCAAACTGTAGACCGGCTTCCGAGGCTCATGGATCCAAACATCCTCCTGGTTGTAACACGAAACCGTGGACTAGGCAAGGGGCGTACAGCCAGACCGTACTTTCCTAATGGTTACTATCCTCGTGGAGATCACGTTTCTACAATTGGTGCAGTCGCGAGTGTTATGTGTGACCAGTTTCCAGGACCTTGGACTGCACCTTATGTCAAGAAAATCTTTAATGGTCTAAGAGATATGCTCTATCACGGTCGAGTTGAATATATGAGCCCTGATTTACAGGACTTGCTAAAGAATTCCATTCCTCCTCAGTTGGATCCAATGCATGACACTTTAGCGGAGATGTCTCGCCGAGAAGAGGGCGTTAACTTAGGACAGTGGGATAACCATCCTCAAGAGCAAAGGGAGATTGGGATATGTATAAGAAAGCATGCGTGCTTTTCGTGGCACAAAGCTAGGTTGCGTCACGCTTGGGAAGACTGTTGTTGTTGGTGACCTATTATGGTGAGCGTTATGTTACAATGAGCCAACAGTAGAACGTTTGTATTCATGCATTGCCTAGCTTTTCCAATCGCAGGACCGGTAGTAGTCGCAGAACTTGTTAATATGGATTTTCGTTCCCCATTTCTAAATTCACACTTCCATATTTGGATGAGCCACTTTCAGGATTAGCTTATATCTCACCCGGTGTTATAATTAATGCACAGTTGTGACTGTTCGGCAAAGTGAACTAGATAGGTATTTGCATCTCAGCAAAACTCTAAACGTATAATATTCGCATCGACTAGCTTGATTTACAAGGTCTATAGCGGCGTTATGTATACTGGTTGGTTAGAAACCCCTGCTCGTAATACTAGCTGATCTGCTCTCCGTGACAGCGAGTCTGCAGGTGATAATATATTATACAGGTTGCGACGCTCTTCGATAAATTCATTGTCTTTTTCGGCCTCGCCGATTACCTTCTTTTTGAAGGTCGTCTCCCTAAATCCTGCCTGTTTCCGTCGTCCAGCCAGAATGCTTTATATTATGTTGTTTAGTGCTGCACTCGGCATGTGCTGCGCTTGTGGTTTCTGGATCGTGCGGCGCAGAACAAAGTAAGATGAAACCTCAGCGTTACGGTGTATCTATTCTGATGATCCAGGATCTCTCGTACCTCTCTGTGGACTGCGGAAGAAACGTTAGCGCTTCTCATAAGGGTGTATCGGGACCGCAATCGAAAGCCGCCACCTGGACGAACAAGCCATGACTGCGAGAGTCAACTCGATCGAGTCCACAAGTTAGAGGCCTTCGATGTTTGGAGGGGTGCCGAGGAGTTTTATCGCAAAGCTAAAGAAATCGAAGCTGGGATGGCCTCTAGTCTACATTCTACGAATGCCAGTGGACTGTTCCCTTGCACTCGCGAGCCTTCTGCTCCTCCGAGCCCTCCTCCGGTTGTTGGAACCACCTCTCTTAGCAGTAGACTGGTCCATGCACACAAATCCTTTCTATCCGACATAGCCACGATATCGGAGTTCAAGTGGAAGCCACAGACGAAACCCTTAAGCTGGAAAGAAGTAAAGCGTGCACTCCAGCAGCCATGCGAGGGTTATCACGATGAGATAGGGTTATACTATAGTGTAATATGTGAAGCATTCAAGCTGGGTGGGGGGACGATCGAGGAAGGCATTCGAGAGGCTGCCTGCAGGGTAGCTACGGTCGGAGAATGAATCTCGTGGACAAAGCGGAAGATCGAATAGTTTCCTCGCGTTCAAATGTGGAGTTTCCGATGTTGCGCACCCACTTTTCGCACACGCTCTCGCCATTCCACACAATCGCTCCAAGAAGCACAAAGATTCCACCTCAACTCTTCCCCAACAAGCCTCTCGTCTCTCCTCAAACAGACACGAAGTTGCAATGCACTATTAAGTGTGAAAGATGCGGTACGATATTTCGTGGACAATATGCAAATGGGAATCTGGGAAGACATCGAAGCCGAGTGCATACCGAGCGACAATACCATTGCCAAGAACCCCTTTGCGGGAGAAGCTATAAACGCGCGGAGGGTCTAAAGACCTATAGGAAAAAGTGCCATAATTCTTAGTAGGCAAGGTACGGGCAGGTGGAGTTTATAGGTGCCCTGTAGGCGTCTATGGAGTTACTTTAAAAATCTTATCCGCTTTACATTGGTCCGAAGATAATCCATAGCAAAGGACCTCCTATACAAAGAAGTACCGATCCCCAATGCCCCTCTGGATACCGTTGGCTCAAGGACCACATATTTAGTCCTATCCCTAAAGTGGCGACACAAAAGGCCCATTTGTACCTCGGATGGCGTGTGCTGAGAAGAAGCGGGATTGTTGCAGCGACGGTGAGCAGGATAGCCAATTGAGCCGGATCTCTTTCCTTTAGCTATATCCCACAGATCTTTGGGGAAGCTTACCTATCGGGAGTCCCATCGCCCTTAAGATACGTAGAGGATAGCCGCGAGAGTCGAGGTTCGAGTACGGGCTAATTAGATATGTAGGGAGTAGTTGTAGGAGGTATAAAAAGGCAAAGAAGTTCTTGCCTTGACAAGGTATTATTCACCCTTTTATTGCCGCTTGTGTGCTTATCACGTGCACAACTCCGCCGATTATAAAAAGAACTAACTTTGTCCTAACCGCCTAGTACCAGACCTGCTTGTCCTGTTGATATCATCATACGCTTCTTAACGGCCTGTATAATGCATTGTATCCCTGCCCTTTGCTACTTAGCTGAAGAAGGTTTAGAGGGTCCTTACTCCTTGTCTAGCAGGGGTGTTTAGGCCAATCTTCCCTTTCTTGCGGCTGCTATGTGGGGAATTCTCACCGCTTGATTAGAATAAGTAGGTCCTTGGTTGATTGTTAAATATATCTGCCCGGCCCAAATAAGGATGGGGTACTTACCAACGCTAGTCTTAGACAGACGTAGTACTCTCAGAAAGGTGAATAGCAACCGATCAAGGGTAGGAGTAACCATCTCATAGGGTAAGAGCCATAAACCGTGACACTTTTAGATCTCCGCTTCGGTCAACGCTGTAGAAGTCTCCTGTCATCAAACAGGGTATTGTGAAGGATGTGTTGGTCCACCTGTTCGAACTGATAACACTGAACAGGTTCTGGATTAAACAGAATATTGACGTAAACATTTTCTACTGCTGTAGACATCTGTTGTATAAATTCACCTCTTTCCTGCTGCAATATATCTAGGAACACAAGGAAGTCCCGATCCTTAACCCTTTCAATTCTACTAGGCGTTAGTAGATAATGAGTTATACTGTGTAGTACATACTGTGTGTTTGTAAGGTCTGTATCCCTACTAGTGGGTAATAGAGCAAGGATACCCACTGAGTATCTCTCTGCTAGAGAAGCCCAGTTGCGTCCATGGTAAAGACGGTTCTTAAGTTTTTTCTGTAGCTCTGGTGGTGGATCCCGATCATTGTATGCTTCGTAGTAAAGGTCCTGTAGCGCTAAGGATTCTACCTTCTGGGTCTTTTCTCCACCACCATTGCGCGTGCGTGTATGCTGTGCAGGGTTGAGCTTATACTGTTGAACTAGGGCGGTCCGTCGTTCGGTAAGACGTAGGAGGTGGTAGCGACGAATGATGGAGGAACTGCTCACAACCTCTTCTATCTTATCAAGAGCCTCCATTGCCTGGATAATTGTCTCTCCTTTGGAAAAAAGATGACCGTCCTTGCCAGTTTGGCGCAGATAGCATGTCTGCCGTAGCTGGTTAACGGCTTCAGGGCTCGCTATAGCGAAAAAAAGGCGAGTAAGGAACGCAATCGTGGGGTTATCGACTTGGTAGCCAAGCTCTGTTGCAAATCTATCGTAAATATGTGCATTGGTGAAGCGTCCATAGGCTATGCCTGCGTTTAATGGAACTAGCGACGTGCTAGCACGACTCTTATGTTTCTTGGTTTTAGGGACAGGTGTTGTGCCTCCTGTCCGTATCCGTTTCATGTTGCTTCTCGCCTCGACATAACTCGAACTAAAGTCAGAAGCGGTGAGTACATGGGGACCACACGCCGCAGGGCCGCTTCCCCTTTTACACCAGACGTAGCCTGCAGGCATGTCCGGCGTGTTATTAAACTTAATGTTTACAGACTCGGCAATATTAGGGCCTATATTTAGGACTTGGTGGTACGTGTTCTGTCTTGTGACAATTATCTCACCAGGTAGGTAGTAGTCCAGGTAGTACGTGATGTTCCATTTCTCTAGAAGGGCTGGAGAGATGATAGCGTTGTAGTGGCGGATTTCCTGCGAACACGGGACGCGCCCTGGACCGTACAGCTCCTTCATGCGACGTTCGATGTTGGTCTTCTCGCACTTAGGAATAAAAAGCCAGAGCTTTGGGGCTCCAGCAAGAAGGAGATTAATAGAGCCAAGGTTGCCATCCTTGACATGCAGGGTAGCGGGGGTCCGGTCGCACTGGCTAATGTACCAAAAGGGCGTGTTGACCCCAGGAATGTTGCCATTATTTCGTCGCCGAAGCCTCGGCCCTGCATCTACCAGGGGTACATATTCTGGCGACATAGGGATAGGGCCCACAAAATACGGAAGGGCTTCACTTGGTGAGTTGTCAAAAACGGCCTGGAAAAAGGAGCGAATTTCTTCCGGGGATAGCTAGCTGTGTTCTTGGCTTAAGGTGTCTGCTGATAGAAAGGTAAAGTCGGCCTCTGTTGTTAATGCCGTTACTTTAAAGCTATCTTTCGAGTATATACTGCCTCTTATGTACCCTAAAGCAGGTGTCTGCGCTTGCGAGAAGTTTGGCGAGTCAAAGTTGATAACCCTGATCTTATTATAGCAGTGGCTAGGTGTTGCTACGGCCAGCGTCTCGAGTTGCGCAACTAGGGCGGCTCCCATCTGCTCTGCCCCAAAGTCGACAATATGGACCCCTCTGCCATATCTATCCGATGCGCCTTCTGCTCCAGCACGTTGTGTACCCTCTGGCTCAGCGTCAACCCCAGTCCCGTGCTGCTCTTCATTGTGACTTCCGCTCTGTCCCCCCTTGGAAGTGTTGTTCTGCTGGCAATCTGCCTCCTTGTCGCCGTTGATAAAATCTCTTACAAGCTAGCAACGAGCTCCGCATTAGCCGAAGATGAGACCGAGGGCATAGGTGACTGCTCTCGTGAGGACGGTGCTGGGTTCAGCAGTAGCGGTATGGTAGGCGCGTAGGCGGCAGGCAGGTCGGTGGCGTTCACGCGAGGTTGCTCTGGCGCATTCATGGAAGCGTGTGTGGAAGCAGTCGCCTGCTGCTGCGTATCGGCCCATCCCGCTGCGCTGCCATCGGGTGGAAGCTGCTCGAGCAAGGTCCTTGCATTGCTAATAATGCTTGATAGGACGTTTTGATAGTTCCGAAGGGCATTGTTAATTTCTGGCGGACGAGAGGCGGCCGAGACTAAGCGGCTGTGGAGGGAAGATGGCGTTGCGCGCTGGCGGGAAGGGCTTTTAATGTCATGTTTAACTGCTCGAAGGCTTTGAAGCAAGGCCTCCGTCTCGGAAATTAACTCGTTAACAAGCGCTATAGCTCTAGAGCTGCAGGCGGGGAGCGCATGGGTTTCGTGGCGGGGCTGAGCTAATGATATAGCTTGAGACGCGATGCATCGTCTCGCTAACCGGCCCTGTTGATTACTAAATTTAGCGCCTGTTACATGACCTTGGCTTATTGTTACTAGAAGCCCCTCAGTCGCACTACAGCCCACCATATGTCTGCGCCACACTCACGCCGGCGTCAACCACCACACAGCCCGCCCACCCACATAACCGCCGCTGTGTCTCAACATATGCCGCATTCCCACATTTGGGTCCCTCCTCTTCGATTTCTCCAGGAAGGAGGGTTAGCGAGACCTCTGCAGCATCGATGGCGGGGCTGGATCCAGGACGCAGCATGAAACCTGGTAACCTCCTCCCCTGCGTGGCGAAGGACACCTATGTCCCGAAGAAAACAAGAGGTACTTCTAACGTATAGTAATTTCAACGTGCGCACGCAAGTCCAATCTCGTTAAGAATCTACAAGAGATAAGTTGTATTCTTCCTTAAGCCGGAGATAAGGTTGTATGTAAAAGTTACACAAAGCTGGCTATTCTATACTCTATTGCATGCTTCACCAGCTCTAACCCTGCGACACTACTTCCACCGCAACAACATCGTCTCACTGTTTTACGAACTGAAAATGAGCTTATGCTAACTCGAAATATGCATTGTATCTTTGTATCACATCTAAGAACACTCTGATTCTTGAACGTAGTGTAAATCGCATGTTCGCCACAGAGGTCGGTACATGCAGCACGCTACAGCTTTAGAAGCGGATGCCGTAGTACGATTATGTAGCTTTTATTACAGCTCACTATGAATCAGCACGTTTTTACCGTATAGCCAAGCTTTTCGCTTACATCGATCTAGCCTTCCCTAGAACGAGTGCAACGGCCCTGTGTGCAGGACAGAAGCGCCGGCTTGCAAGACTAGCCTCATTGTACGTGAGCGGCATCACAGCTCTCTTGCTTCACAGTATCCATGGTAGCGAGCAATGCGTTTGGAGTCTTCGTGAGATTAATACAAATATCTAAGTAGAACACAGAGCAGTTGTCCTCTCAACCTATTACTCCGATCTTATCCTGACCGTGTTCGCTCGTAGTTATACATAACTTGGCACTCCATCACGCGCGCTCCTCTGCGCATCACCACCACCACCCCCTATACAGGAGTCTACTTAGTTTCGCTTCCAATGCTCGCATCCTCCCTCAGGACGCAATCTTATCTTCGTCGGATGGCTGAGCCGGTGCTGCGTAGGCGTTGCTGTATCGAAAGTCAGTGCAGTCTAACAAAGAACTCGTCCGAGATCACACTGCGCTTACCAACACGGACGATCGCTCTTTCGCTTGTTCTTGCACGCGCTGGCGGCCTCACGTATCAACTGCGATGTGCGTGCGTCTGCAAAGACATGCAAAAGAGCCGCTCTGATAGCCCGCCTTTCGAGGTTGTGCAAAGACGAAGCCAATAGCCTGCTAGCCAGGCCCGACTCATAGCTAGCGCTGGCGTTCGGTGGGTATCGAAGTATAGAAGAAGCAACGTCGCGAACACCCGCCATGACGAACAACAAATGATTTTAGAGAAGCTTGTCGGTAACGGTTGCTTGTAAAAGTCGTCCCAAGATGTCCTTCGGCCATTGTGTCTTCGTGGGTGTGTAGCGGTACACAGTCCGGATGGGATCCGACGTTCGATGGTTGCTTACGCCAACCAAAAAGAGCGTCTTTCTAAGCAAGCTCTACAAGCTTTGAAATCTCGGCATGTTCTGATGCTGGGCAGACACGCTGTACAAAGGCTTACGCAAGTATCCGTTACAGATATTGCAAAAACATTACTCTCATCTATAGTCAGACCTTTTTCGGTGCATGCTTGACGTAAAAGGCTTAATATCTTGTGCTCCTCTCTTTCTGCAACCAGTGAAAGTAGGGTAGAACCAAAGACATCCCTCGATTGGAGATTAAGGCTGCATTGGGATAGAAGTAGCTCCGCCACGCCTCTGTGCCCGTTTGCTGCAGCCAGCCACAGCGGGGTTCTGCCGAACGTATCTGTGGATTCTGGATTGACTCCGCTTTTTGATGCTAGAAGCTTTGCAGTTGAGATATGCCCCCTCTTTGCAGCCCACGAGAGAGGCGACTGCCCAAAAACCATGTCGGGCACGTCTAGCTGAATCTTTTCGTTCGCAAGCAGCAGCTGAACTGAAGTTCGATGGCCATTAGCTGCTGCCCAGAGTAGCGGTGTTTGGTTGAAAACATCTTTGGAGTTGACATCGATGTCAGAGATGCTCAGCAAAATCTTTAGAATGTGATCATGACCTTGACCAGCCGCTGTTGACAAGGAGGTACGAAGGTCAATTCTTTGTGCGTTGACGTCGGCGCCCTTGTCGAGCAGCAGCTTCACAATCGCCTCGTGGCCTCTTAATGAAGCCGCGTAGAGTGCGTTGCCGTACTGTCCACCCTGCGCGTTGACGTCGGCGCCCTTGTCGAGCAGCAGCTTCACAATCGCCTCGTGGCCTC
>ML976670.1:197620-220750 GCA_010015655.1 Bimuria novae-zelandiae CBS 107.79 | reverse complement strand
CGAGCAGCAGCTTCACAATCGCCTCGTGGCCTCCAGATGAAGCCGCCTGGAGTGCGTTGCCATAGTGTTCACCCTGCACGTTGATGTCGGCGCCATTCTCAACCAGCAGCGTCACTGCGCTATACTGTCCGTTTTCTGCTGCGGGATACAACGCAGTCTGGCCGTCGCTATCCTTCTTTTCCAACACAATGACTATATCTTCTCCTTGACTCGAAAGCATATTCTTCAGTGTAGCTAACAACCCAAATTGCGCTGCAAGATGTAATCCTGTGCGATCCTTAGGATATTCCTGGCTATAATTCCTATACCTGTACGTCGAAGCTAGCATTACCTGCGTAGCGCTCGAAACCAACCTGATGTCGGAAAGAAACGAGACTACCTCACATATATCGCCTTCAACCGTTACTGCATGCTCTCCCCAATACTTGGCTGCATAGTCTAGGAATTTGCTCTTCTGGAGCCTCTCTTCAAACTTTTCGTCAGAGGAACAGCTACCCGTCGTAAATATGTCAAATGATAGGTAGGTAAGGCATGTTAAGGTAATGTGTAGCGGAGCATTCGGGTTCCACGTGTTTCTAATGCGCTCGAAGTACTCTTGCGTAGTGTAGTGCACGAGGCGGATGACAGCGCTTTCCTGGTCAACAACGACAAGGCCAGCGCACACGGATAGCAGGTCGTCAATGTCAGGCAGGTTTTCTAGATCGAGCTCCGCTTCGTCTGGCTCTACTGCTAAAGCATGGCAGATCTCCGCTGTAGTAAGCGGCCTTTTCGCATACGTGATCCATGACAGGACTTTCTTGGCCAATGCGTAGTGGCCGTCCAACTGGCTCTTAATTCTCTGTAAGGCGTCTTCGTAAGCGTCATCAAGCGCGGCTAAGCCTCTCGAAAGGTTGGATAGAGTCATCTTGACCTTCTTCGCCGTTGTCTTGTCTGAGAGAGAATCGATGTGTAAGCGAGCAAGAAGAAACCTAAAAACTGGTAAGTTTGTATTACGTCGCAGACTAGACAAATAACTTACATGCCGTCTACTGTCTCTGAGATCTTCTCTTCTACCATTCTCTGCAGCGTAGGGTCACGCTGAATGCATTTAGGCAGTCGATACATCTGGCCGGCCACGAATCGCCTCACGTCTTCATTGCTGGCCCGGACTTCGAGCCTCGCCGCTTCTCGAAACTCAGCTTCGATCTCTGGTATGAAACGCGAGGTGGCCATAAGGCGAATATCGTGCAGCGCTTGCAACCGTCGAAGTCTGGCCAGAAACTGGCTACGACTGCCGTCCCTGTCTCGACACTCGTCCAGAGCATCGATCACAACGTAGACAGTGGGGTGCTTTGCAACTACTTCTCGGAGAGTGCCAAAGATCTCCTCGAGCGATGGCTTCGTCCCTCGGTCGGCATGCTGCTTATGCAACCGCTCTACAGGCTCCGCTGCCGATGGTCGAGCCTGCACCAGCTGCTTAACGACGGCTGCCAGCATGCTAGAGGCATCCTGCTCTTCCTGCGCTTTGTAGTTGCAGTACACGTACGCAACGCCGACTGTGCTGCTCTGCACCGACTTTAACAAGTGGTCGATCGCGATCGCGGCCACCATGGTCTTGCCGGCGCCAGGAATTCCTGGGCAAAAAAGAGTGCCCTTTGGCTCACTGAGCCACCTTGCAAACTCGGGCGCTTTGAGAAACCACTGGCCTGTTCCTTCCTGTCTGCGCTTTATGATGTCCGATTGCTGAGCGGGGTAGTCAGTAGGCGAAATCCATTCCATCATCTTGCCGTGCCTTGCATCGGCTTGGTCTTGCTGGATCCTGTCTACTCCAGACTGTATAGCGGGTACGTGCGTCCGAACGAAGTTGGTGTCGTCTTTGATGGCTTGGGAGAGTTTACTCCTTGGTGTAAGCGATATAACTCTACGGTGGTATTGCGAAGGCTTACAAGTGGTCCATCTGCAATGCGATCTCCACCAGCGTTTTTAAGCGCTCTATTCGATCCAATATACTAGCGATCTCTTCCTTCTTGAACTTCCACATGAGCGCTTCGCCTACTTTCTTCAGTTTACCTCCATCCGTCATCTTAGCCTGCAACGCTTCGAGTGCTTGCTTGAATTGGTAAAGTGGCCCGTTGGGGGCTGCGAGTGCTCCGACAGCAGCATACCATGGCTGGCTAGGATCTCCTGCGTCGACATGATCGCGCAGCTTGTAAAGCAAGCTGCAAAGGTTCAGCATCTCAAGCGCACACTGCGTGCGGTCTTTCGAAGCATTTTCCACGTCGTTCAAGTATCCAAGGACCGTGGTCGAGAGCTGGAGGACTGCGATGATGCCGGCTGTAACGCTGAGCGGATCCATACCCGGACGACATCGACAGACGAAGCCGATGCGTATGAAGAGCTGCCGGAGAGGAGTGTGGCATGGTATAGGCACCGAGGTTGTAAGCGCCCAGGCTGAGGGGTTACTGCAGCAAGGCTGACCAGCTGCATGCGATGTGCGTTGTGCTGCGCCGCGTCTTATCGATAAAACCCATTAGGTGCAATCACGCAGCAGGTTGACCGTTGACCAGAGTCCTTCTGCAGTCCATGTCGGAAGGTACAAAACGACGCATCCTCGCGACATGGAGGTTATGCGGTGCTGGGTGAGTGCGGCAGGTTTTGATCGTCGCTACCTGGGGGTGGGTAGTTCTTGAGATGTTTCCATTCTACGGTCGAGACAGGTATGTCTATCCACAGCTAGCCGCTGGTTGTTGGACGTTCCTAGAGCTCCCACAGCAATGCAAAAGCCTCGCAGCTGGGTAGATCTCTACGTCGTCGCCTGGCCATTGTATGTAGGGCGCTGTTCCTCGCACCAAGCACGACGTCTCGATAAGGTTTTTGGAGCCAGTGCATCTCCGTCGCATCACTAGAGCGACCCTGGGGTCGATCGAACAGCGGTCAGGGCTCCTGCAGAAGAATATCTTCGCAATCCTCCAAGCAGCGCAGGGTCCGCGGTTTGGAGCTGTGAAGGCGAGTTAAGCGCTGCCGAGATCTAAAAATAAGCGTGAGCGGGCAAGCGGCGCGGCCTCTACTGGTGCTGCTCTGTGCTGCTTCGTGCTGCTCAGCGCTCCTCCACTCACGTCCCTACTGTCGCTGTTGTAAAATGGACAGCGCGACTCTTGCGCTCTCAGAAGGCCTCGATCCTGCAGAGAATAGAACCTATGCAGCCTTATCAAGGTCTAGGAAAATCCCTTACACCACAATATGGCACCGCGCTCACGGACGGCCTTCGATAGAGGAGAAGGCGAAAGGCCAGCAGTACCTTACAGAGTCTGAAGAAGACGGCCTCGCTGAGTATGCACTGCGAATGGCTAACAATGGATTTCCTGTTCCAGTCAAGTATCTGCGTTCGCTAGCCCATGTTATCGCATGTCGACGGACCTCCATCTTCCAAGCTCCTGCGGCAGACGAGACGATCCGTCCTCCCGGCCACAACTGGCCTCAGGCTTTCTGCAAGCGCCACCCCGAACTCAAGGCGAAGAGTGTCAAGGCGCTGGACTGGAATCGGCATGATAAGAACATCTACAGCAAGGTGCGGCATTGGTTCGACGTCATCGGCCCAGAACTAGATAGAGCAGATGTGCTACCGGAGAATGTGTACAATATGGACGAGACCGGGGTCATGTTGAGCATGCTCGGCTCGCTCAAGGTCCTCGTAGGCAAAGACGACCTGCGCACGTATCGAGGCGCGGGCGTCAAGCGGACGATGGTGACGGCCATCGAGTGCATCTCCGCAGACGGTAGGTCACTGCATCCACTGATCATATGGCCAGCTGCAACCCATCGTAGCACTTGGACTACGCATCCCACCCCTGGATGGCATTTTGCTTGCTCGCAGACGGGCTATACAGATTCCAAGATCAGCTATGACTGGCTCAGGTTGGTGTTCGATCCGCAGACCAGAGCGCGGGCGAACGGTCGACCCCGCATACTAATCTGCGATGGCTTCGGCACCCATGAGTCGGTCGAAATCTTAACATTCTGTCTTAAGAACAACATCGTTCTTTGCCGCATCCCTTCGCACACTTCGCACAAGCTCCAGCCGTGCGACGTAAGCGTGTTTGCCGCACTGAAGTCTGCATACCGGGAACAAGTCGAGAAACTGTACCGAGGCGGGGCTAACACGGTGGGCAAGCAGCATTTCACACTTCTCTACAGTCGTGCACGCGAGCAGGCTTTTACCAGTCGAAACATCAAGTCCGGCTGGTCCAAGACAGGTCTGTACCCGTTCAGTCCACACAGAGTGCTTAGAGATATCCAGAAGCCAATGGCCGAGCTGCGTGTTCCCAATGGCACAGGTGCAGAGACAGATGCCGAAGTACTCCAAACGCCAGTCACATCAGAAGCTCTCACTGCGCTGCATGGCCAGATTGACCGTGACACTCCGCTACTTGACGCCCCGAACAAACACCGTCTGCGGAAGCTGGCCAACGCCGCCCACAAGTGCTTCGCTGAGCGTGCACTTCTCCTTGATGAAAACCGGCTGCTGTTCGAGCAGAACAACGAGAGTAATTACCGCAAGTCGGTAAGGGCTACCAAGGTCGGGGAGGCAAAGGTGATGAGCTACGACGACATCGTAGAAGCGCAGGCGAAGCGCGATGCGAAGGAGGTAGCGACGCTGGAAGGGAAGCGCGGAGCAAAGCGCGGAGCGAAGCGCAAGAGTTCTGCACCTGTAAAGGCGCCAGCGAAAAGGGCGCGGAAGAGTGAGGCAGAAGTGGCCGAAGATGAGATCGAAGCGATGGGATTGGGGGATTACTGCTCCGTTCTTGATTTCAAGCGTTGTGTAAATTCAATCAATGAATTGCAATAAGCATGTCCTTCGCCATTCTACTCAACTAGGTTGCAGTGATAGGCTATCGTCTGTCAGTTCTAGAGAATGCCCTGCAGATGTTCTCCCCGCTGAAGATATACGATTGATAATTTCACTCGCCTACAACGAGGGCGAGTTGCGTTGCGAGTTGGTGCTTCTTTCCTGCACACAGTGCCTCAGTGTTTCATCCCAGGGAAGGCTAGACCGCGGCAAGCGAGGCGCTGGGCGATATGTAACAAAACGTGCTGATTAATGCTGGGTTGAATAGCGGAGTTACCTAATCGTATGGCGTTCCCGCTTCGATAGCTCGAGCGTACCATATGTACCGACCTCCGTGGCGGAAACGTACTCTGCGCGACACTCACAGCTATAGAAGCCTAGTAATTAGGACATAAGATATTTTAGGCTTTTATAAACCAGTTTCCTAGTCTCCAGCCAGCAAAAGGATAGGATGGCGTTGTGGCGGTAGAAATAATGTACAGCATTAAAGCACGCTGAGTACAAATATAGCGACAAGACAACCAAGCCCTATGTAATTTTCAGATGCGATCTACAAAATAGATAAAGCACTATTTAAGTATAACGCCGCTCACTTCTTCTATTAGAATTGTAACGTATGGGCAGGTTGGGGTTACTGCAAAGTCGAGGTACCTCTCGTTTCTTTCGGGATGCAGGGGTCTTTCGTTTCGCAGGGGGGGAGGTTAATGTTGACCGAAAATCGGAAAACTGGTTTAGGGTACCTGTCTTATTCTAGGCAGAGGCCAGAAACTGGACATCAGAAAACCTCGGAACCGACAGGGGCCGAAAACGGGAACCAGAAAATCAGGACCCGAAAACGGGAACCAGATATTAGGACCCAAAACAGGAACCTTAATTCAAAATCCAGACGCCGCACGCAGGTTACAGTACTGTGTGCGTACCACAGCAGGAGGCTAACTGGGTTGATTCCTATCTGATAGAAGTCAGAGTGGCTATATACATGAAGTGGAGTATCCAGAAGATTCTGGATCTGCAAGGTCACATGACTGTGTGACGACATAGTAGAATATTCTAGAGTTGTGATGTTGGCTAACAAGTACAGTATAGTCTACATATTTGTGGACTGGTTGGTCCCAATTTCTAGTCCTACAGTTATGGCGTCTCCGCAGCAATCGCAGGTGCTATCGCACTCTAAGGCGAGGCGGGCTGCAAACAACAACTACCTAAGGCTCTCTAAAACACTATACGAGAAATTAGCTAAGTTGTGCTAAGAATACAACACCTACGTGTATTTCCTAGCATATCGCAACGGCCGATTTAATAGATTCGTATTAATAGATAAGACAGGCCAGCGTTGGTCGCCTCTAGGCCAAGAGACTCTTGTAAGCTCCTCCCCTTCTACAGATCTTATAAGTTAACTCCTAACTTATTAAGGATAAATTATACCCCCCGCTAGTAATAAAGTCGCCAGCTTATTGCTGTCGGGCTTAACGAAGACGAGCAAAGGTTCACGGGAACGTTTAATAAAATGCAGCGTATCTTAGCACGAGCAAGTTACGCACGTGGATTATATTATAGATTTACTAATAAAGGAGTCTAAAGGACAAGCAGTTAATTTAATATAAAGTTTGTATAATCTACTTAACAGCACAGTATTAAGCAGATAGCTCTATCTTTCTTTTCTTTACTACTTGCTCGTCCCATTTGCTATCCTTCTCTGATTCTCTCTTCAGGATCCTTGCCGTGTCCGCGAATCTACGCTCTATATCGTTAAGCTAAGCGCTTATCTTCCCTAGCAAGCGGTTACAATTTCTTAGTTCTTATTTAAGTTCGCAAATTTTTACATCCTTTCTAGCAATTTCACGTCGCAGATCTGCGGCCAACGCAACTAACGTGCTTATTCTTTCCTCTAACAGAGTAAGCCACGCTTAGAGTATTCTTAAGATACTTACCTTGCAAATCCTGTAGAGATGGCTGCTCTATCTCCGGGGGTTCGTCTTCGGCAGAGCTTCTATCCGTACCCGCATCGCTACTCTCTGCACGGCTATGTTGCTCCATCGGGGACTTAACGTTCATGTTCTATTAGTAATCGAGCTAAACAGATAGTGGCTAATATAACATACCTCTTCCTTCGTGCCTACGGCTCCCTTCGAGCCGCCATTCTCTACAGTAGGTAGAGTAGTCTATAACTGTGAGCAGCTCTCTAGAAGGTTATTCGTCCTACACACTATATTATCATACAGAGTAGGATCCTCGATGGTGGATCCGGAATCGCTCATCCTTCAAGACTATGAAAGTGGTGGGCGAAATGGACGAAGTGGATGAAGTGTGGGCGAAGTGGACGAAGTGTGGGCGAAGTGGACGAAGAGAATTAGATAGCACGCTCAAGGTATAAGCTCCTTTTATATCCTCCCCTTACCCTTCTGCGGATTGAGCTCGTAGGCTTAATCTTTTAGCGCCCAGTCTCTGTGGCGTGCTTCCTTTTCATACATACCCCCTGTGCCTCCCTGACAGCCCAAGTTAATTAGGAAGGTGTGGTGCCACCGCCGGCGTAACGAGGTTGCAGGCAGCCGAATTAAACGGACAGCGTCTCCTCCATTAGCTCACCTTTTAAAGCGTCAAGCCTAGCGGTACAGGCCATAGGCATGCACGATCGAAGCCACTCCTATCCGTCTCGGTATCAAAGGACTCACCGTGCGTATGAGATAGATAAGTTAGTATCATGGTACTTATAACACTGGGCTGCGGCGAATCGGGATATGGACTCATCCCACACAATCGGCCCCTCCGGACAATAAGGGTAGGGTGTCCTGCTGGGTGACGCGGTCAAGGCATAAAGATGAATCGATTATCTATCTTATGCCGCTTGTGTGCAGCCGGACGAGTAAGGCATCTTAGGTCACAGCGCCGATGCATCGCCACGAGCTCATTCACGCAGCGCCTCCATGATTAGCCTCTTAGGATAGACTCAGCTCCGCTAGCACGGTATAGAGCCAAGTCTAAAGCAGTCACCCGAATGGGGCCATAATATAAGCTCCTCTCCAGTTGCATTAAAAATAGGGAAAGTCGTTTACTTTAGTATAACTAACAGCCTCCTTATTTTTTCCATCGTTTGCTTTGCCGTTGGGCTATTACTAAGCGCCTTAATCACGTACCGAGATTGTCAAGCTCTCAGACAGAGACAACGCTACAAAAGCTTTTGGTGGCAGGTTACTCTAGTGGCTTTTAATCTTGCTCAAGATGCTCTGCCCGCGTGCAGCACGGGCCGACATGCTCTCTACGACCCTAAGCCCTCTCCCTGTCTCACCGTTTTGCTATGTAAGCTCGATACACTTGCGGGTAGACAAGACCTTCGGCGACGATTATCTTCAAAGTAATTCCGTAATACTACCTCGCAAACGCCCTTCCCGTCGCCTGCAAGAAGTCGGCAACTATACCTGTTAGGGCTAAGAGCCAATCTGTTCCATAGGCGATGGCGCACTGAGAATAGTGGGATACCATATTAAGCCACTCGGTTTTGGGGAGCTTGCACAGGCACGAGGCTTCAATATCGCTGAATTCAAGATTGACTACTCTAATACGACCGTGGGGATGGGAGATGAAGAGGAGCAGATAGCCTGGGATAGAATTAAGGTGCTGCAGAGAACCGCATTCTACCTGTATGGATCTATGGAGAATGTAACGAATCCTGATTTGATTGATTAGTGTCTCCGCTGAGGGGGTGTCACATATTAAATTAAGCTCGCGACTGCAGAGGGGAAAAAGACAAGCAAGTAGATCAGAAAATATATTGCACAACGCTACCTATGTCTCCCTTAAACGTTGTTAGTGGATCCAGTCACTTGTCCATTTAGTACCACTTGACCGCCGTGCGCGCTCGATATATATCTCCGCATACCGACCTAGGGATCCTGTACCTGATGTTAGCGGGTCCTGTTGAGGCCCTGATGCTACTATAAGCATTGACGCCTAAGAATAGAGAAGAGACCAAAATGGGCCTATGCCGCCGAACCGCTGTCGTTGATGATTGGAGGATGGCTAGACAGGGGCTTTGCGCTTTAACGGGACCAGGCGCCGCGCACAGACCATAGTCAACTTTATCCTATTTCCTTGTTGATCGTTCTACTGTATTGTAACCGAATCCCAATACGCCTTTCATAATTCCAAGACACGCAATCTATGTCGGGGGAGAAAGGTATTTGTCTTAGCTATCGATGGCTTCCTATAGTGTGTCCCTAGCCCGTTCGAGCCTATCGTCCTCCCTTCCGCGTATATCCGAAACAGTCGCAAATCCTCGAGCTTCTTCCTCTTCTAGACCTTGCAAGAGACTATGCGACTAGCTGCGAACACTGGATTACTGCTAGCAGAGGGAGAACTTATAAAAGCTTTAGGACTCGCATTTCGCACGCGAAGATTCCCCTTGAAATCCGCTGACTGGTTCAGACAACACCTCGCGTGGCCTGACTCCCCGCTGGAGAAGCGCCTTTATCCGACAGCGTCGAACCAGATATGGCAACGGACTATTAAGTCCTGCGTTAGATTATGATGGAGAGTTGCAGCGTCCCACCGTTGCCGCCGATTCTCCAAGTTGCAAATTAGGGCGGGCAGGTAACGGCACGAAGAGGGCGAGGACTGGGAGGTAAGCCTAATGTAGCTTGCGAAGGCAGGGCCGGGAACTATAGCTAAGCATTCTATTAGGCTTGCTATTGGTCATTCCCCGCTGCATGACCTCTTAGAGGGTATAGAATTGGATGATATTGCTGAGCCGTCGCCTGTCTATTCAGGCGCTATTAGTACGAGGCTTTACGATTTCGGCACGATCCTGTTCCATCTACACTCCTGCATTAGACATGGCCAGTTTACGACCAGGTTTACTGAGCGCATTAAACATGTGCCGCTCCCGCCTCTACTAGCTGGCTGCTAAAGCGCTTTACTAACTCAGGCTTGCCATTGTCATACGAGGCAGACTTGAAGCCCATGTGTCTCTCCCCCGCTTTATGGCTGCCTGCTCCCTCTGTCGCGGCGGGCCGTAACAGGGTTTCTAATGGCTGAGAACGGCATAGTCCCTGGCTTAACGTCTTATGGAATCCCAGCGGCACTGAACCTTCCTCCTAATTACCGCATCTAGGAGCTGACGCGTACGCTTGGATAGAAGCGGGTTTTTAGGTTAGTGTTGAGTGTGCCTCTCCTTCAAGAAGGCGTTATATATAAACCGTTAACACTAGAGAAGCTTTGCGATGACAATTTCCCCCGTCCCTCCTAGCAAGTAGGGTGCTTTTCTCGCAGGAGAGCCTTCGTTTAAGCACGTAGGGTAGCGCTACTCCCTCTTATTTCTGGCAGGACACCCGAGCATGGAGCTTTACGGATCCCATCGCCGTACTGTGGTCGCATGAAACAAACTCGAGCCCCTTGTAGTATTGGAGTTCCCGATGGCTGTGCATAGCGAAGCCTCTGGTTGGATATAGTGTGACTTTGCCGCTGCGACATGCACGCCGCTAGCAGAAGCCTGGTTAGAACCCTGTCTAGATTGCATGGACGAGTGGTTGCTGACGGTTGCGAGCGCCGCATTCTCCATGCGTGGTAAGGGAGGTTGATTAGTGGAGATCTTATGAGAGAAGTGGGTGCAGGCGCGGCACGGCGCCTTCTGAAGGTATATCTTGTTGCCCCCGAGCTGGCAACGTCCCCGCTCTCAAGCTCATTCCCCTCGCATCATGGACTCTTTCGCATTTTGGACTGTAGACTAATTTGTGGACTTCTTCGATTCTGTCCTGGATCCTTACTCCGAACCCTTTCTTTTCGGGCATCCCTGGAGCGATGAGGTGGCGAAAGCAGAACCAGTAAAATCCTTCGTGGTTAATTAGGATGGCTCTGGTCTTACTTAAACGCCTAGGAACCGCATTATTCCCCTTCTCCCTGGCTCGACATTGATACGAGCCTGTACTTTCTAATAGAGGGGATGGCTGCGTCGTAGGCAGATGGCGCTGATGGAGCTGGCGAAGTTCTCACCCAAGACAAACTCCCCAAAGAGAGCGCTGTACACATGCCCAACGAGGCCCCCGAGGAAATGACTATAGCGGAGCGCGACTGCACTTTTGGACATAACAGCGATGAAGGTAGCATCTTGGACGTGCCCAGCGAAGCCCCAGCGGACACTCGAATAGAAAGCGAAGCCATCGTAACTCCGACAAGAACACTAACGGGGGACAGGAAGGCTGCTAGACAGGGCAGTAATTGCGAGTTTAATTCTGCGATAAACCGCGACACCCCCTTAAGCATACTTAGCGAAGAGGATATCCTTACGAGAGGGAACACTAGACAGCGCAGCGACTCTAAGGCGCGCGGCGAGTCCATTACGGGACTAGGTGGCGATAGGAGGGCTGAGGCTCTATCGGCAACCCTAACTAAGGACGAGAAGGCCACCACTTAAGGCCTCGCCCTTGCTACTAACTGCGAAGCCCCCTTACACCTGCAGCACGAGGTGATGTGCGCCCAATAACTGGCTACGAGCGAATCCCCGCTAGACCCGCTGGCTGAGAAAGAGAAGGTTGTAGTGGCACAGGAAACCGTGAAGCCATAGTTGGACGACGGACCTGGAATACGCGCCGGCGAGGTGGAGGAAGGCACTAATCCAGGATTACCCCCTGTTATGCTCCCTGACGTGGACGAGATGCACCGAATGTACTGAACGGAGGCGGTGTAAGCAGAGTATGCACGTTGCGCGGCTGCCATTATCTATATATTGATTACACAACACTCCGAGAACGGTGAATCGACCCAGGACCGCGACTCCGTAACTGGCAAGCCCTCAGCAGCAGTCCTGTGCAATAGCGATAGCCCGGAGGATGCGCGAGATGCTAAGAGGGGTGAAATAGAAGATACTACCGATGAGACTATTACGGTCTGGAGTATGAAATAGACTTGTAGGCCTTCCGATTAAGGCAAGCTGGAACGAGGTTTATAAGGTACCGCCCCTGACTAACCCTGAGGCCGCGGCTGACGAGTAACACTAGATAATTTAATTATTGTTGACGACGAAGCAACTCCGTTATTAAGTAAGGATATCTAGGAACGGCTATGCCGTCGATGGTACTGCCCCATATTAGGCACCGATTTAACTAACACTAAAGGTGGGTAGACTGCATCTTCGAACCAATCCTTCGCTATACTTATCTCTGGCACTACACGCAAGAGGAAGCTTAAAGACATAGTTATATAGGGGGAACCAGACTTTAAAGATAAGGTAGCCTTTAAGCTAGATTTAACGTGGCAGGAGGCCCAGATGTAGTGGCTTAAAGTATAATTATCTATAAAGTAGCTTGTAAGCGCCGACGCCGAACTGGTCGCGGGAGTTACTACTTTTAAAGAGATAATAACACACACGGGGCAAGCTAGCGTTAAGTTAGGGGAGATAGATCCTATAACTGTGTCCTGGCTTAGCGGTGCTTGGAAAGAACTAGAAAAGAAGTTAAAAGGCAAAGGCGTAATAGAAAGAAAGAACGATTGGCTATAGTTGTAGAGGTTTAGTTAAGTTTTGCAACAGCTTAAAGATTGTGTAGAGGTTTTAGTAGTTATTTAAGAAACCCCGCACGCTGCCGAGCGTAAGCATAAGAGTAAGGACGAAGACTATAATAATAGCAGGGCTTAACGTTAAGTAAAGGTTTAGCGTTAGTATAAAGTTTCTTAGTGCAAAATATTTTCTTTAGTCCAGGTAACATGGTCTGTAGCAGCGTGTACTGGTCTTTAACTCTCTGCCTGGGCATCCTTGGTGGTGTCCAAGCAAGAAGGGGTCTCGTCTAGAGTAGTAGGTTATTGTCTATTTCTACCTAGTTCTAAATGTGGCCCCTTTAATAAAAATAGAGTTTGGTAGCCTTGGCATTTAATTAGGTACCCAAAACTGGTACCACAACACTATAACCGAGACCAGGAGTCTTATCGACCCAAAACACCAATGCAATGCCTAGCCAATAGAACACAGCTTTAGTCCAACTAGGGGCCTAAATCTAGTACCTCGACACCTCCGTGTCAAAACCTCGCTTCCTAAACATAGTTAATTTAAGCTAACGACTATAAAATATATCTTGCTCTAATGTTTTTGCAAGATGCTTCTATTAATCAAGTGTAGTTAGGTAGGTTACGTACCTTTAAAGGTTTTGCAAGATAATTAGGCACGTTATGCGGTTAAATTTATTATTACGCTAGCGCTTACGAGGGTTTAGTCTTTTATCCAGCTAGGACAGCCCTAGGACACAGGCAATCCTGGGGACACAGCAGTCCTGGGACACAAGCAGTCCTGGGACAAAAGCAGGCCTGGGACAAAAACAGGCCTGGGATAAAAACAGGCCTGGGATAAAAACAGGCCTGGGACAAACAGTCCTGGGATAAAAATAGGCCTAGGACAAACAGTCCTGGGACAAAAACAGGCCTGGGATAAAAATAGGCCTGGGACAAACAGTCCTGGGACACAAACAGTCCTGGGACAATAGTCCTGGGACACAAATAGTCCTGGGATATTAGTCTTGGGACAAAAACAGTCCTGGGACATAAACAGCCCTGGGACATTAGCCCTAGGACACAAATAGTCCTGGGACATCGAATTTTTACGTCCCGCGAGGGTAAAAGAAAGGCCCCGCAGCCATCTGTATAGATTAATGGAAATTGTGGAACAAGCACGTTACGCTTACTGCTATTTTTTTAGATACATGCTTACCTAGATTTAGCTTAATCGTATCCTAGAATTGATAAGCTTCCCATCTTCTAGTCTCTAAAAAAAGGCGAGGTATGACCCTGTTATGTATGTTTACTGGCGAGTGATTATATCAAAGAAAAGAATATAGATTAATTTCTGCTGGCTATTTTAATTATATCGCTATAACCTTTCGCCTAGATCGTTCAGGAGAGACCGTGCGTGTCCTTACACTAATAAATTCTCTCCCATGATATCCTTAAGCCTTGTAATCGCCGCTTTAATAAGCTCGTCAAAATCGTTAAATAAAGGAACGTTGTCTTTCCGGCATAGGTACTGGATATTTCCACGTTGATAGTATCCTGGAGGGCAGCAGACAATGAGCCTTCCGGATTAAGAGTAGTGGCCAAGTTTAAGCAGTGAGACGGGGCTTATAGTACCAGGATAAAGGTAAAGGATAATAAGATCCACTTAGTCAAGATTCGTTATTTCCTAATCTATTTAATAATAAAGGTTTTAATTTTTGATATCTTGCTTCCAGTTGGGGTCCTAATGGATACGGCGAGGATTGAACGCAGCGATGGGGAGGTAGGCGACCTTGTCTGTAAAAGTGGCTTGCCAGTTGGGGGCTTTGCCCATCTCGATGCTTCCTCTAAGGAATATTCGTACACGGGCACTAATATCCGCCTGGTTAAGCGGGCCACAGTGAACAAAGGCTGGGTTTCGTTCCGGTATAGCTGCCATGTATGCAGATAGAGTCTCCCCTTGACTAGTTTCAGGGAACTTTATGGTGTAAAGTGATGACGGAACTAGGTGATTGTGTGCTTCTCGGAGGGAACAGGATTGATGAAGAATGATCTTGGTATGGGTTATAAGGCGAATATAAATACTTCGTCGAGCTACTAATTGGATGCATAGCCTGCTTGCGCAGGTAACTGCTTCGTCGCTTGTTACTGCGCCTTGGTGAAAGAGCTTTCGAGAAGAACCCTGTATTGTGGGTAATGAGCTCATGAATATCACGGGATTTACCCGGGGAGGGTAGGAGCTCCAGCCGCAAGGTGATCCAGCCAAGATCCCTATGCATGGTGTTGCAAAGATGGCTGATGACTCTTAGCTGCAGAATGGTTAACCACGGTCTTCCACTAGCGGTGTAGAATGCCGATGAGCTTCGTTATTTTTTTATGCGCCTGAAACTTTACGGCGCTTGGATTTGGGCGTATGCCATTGGGAGTAGACGAGCAGGGCGACTAGAAAGCTGTGTTTAAGCTATTACATTATTAATCCGCCTGTACGACTTCGTAAATAGTTAAATTATAAGCGCCAGCCGCTTCCATCCCTTTCTAACCAGGTTAGGTATTTAAGACGAAGTGGCGAGGTACGTCGAGCCCGCATTAGAACAGAGGGCACGAGTCGTGAGCCTGTGAGCCCTAACGGCTAAGCAGTAGCTTCGGCGGTAGTGGAACTCAAGCCACCTCCTGAAGTTATGCTGGAGGTATGTGTAGTTATTTATAGGTTAGAGTAATGCCAGCGATACCTCTTTTATCCAGTTCTAGTGCTGCAGTCATGCCTTATCTCACCTACTCCGGCAAAAGCAGGCGCACGAGACGCTCACTTCAGCGGCGTGTCCGATAACGCCAGGGGGCAAGGCGCAGCATCTGCACAATAGTAAGGCCATGGAGGCGTCTCTTGGAAATAGTCGACAAAGCAAGGATATTTCACGAGGAGCAAGCATCTAGCTGCGGTAGTGAGACGGGCCAAGTGACTGAGTATGGAGGGAAGGTTCACGGAGTAGCTATTACTGTAAGGTTGATCTGCTCTGCATATTTGAGGTTATATACAATAGAAAACAGGATTGGCGATACGTGCAGAATATATTCACTATTTAGTCTTTAGCCCTACAGGGCTTTTGAGCAGCGTATTACATGACTGATCCCTAAATAATTACGTAACACCTCCGGCCGGCGTGCCCATATGCGAGGCCAAAAGGTGATAATCGTGGAAAGGTCAAAATGACGGGGGACCTTTGTTTAACGCGGACAAGATAGATGTAGCCTTTTATCGTGCTGTTTGCGGCCTTCTGTGTAGTTCCAATGATGCTTCACTCCTTAGAGCGAGTCGGTTGATCCAGCGCTCAGGGCAAGAAAGGACGAAGCAACACGTGTAGAGAATCTGTGTTAAGTGGCATGGCTGTGTAGATTAGTAGATCGAATCTAGATAGAGTGACTCGCTTACTAACATAATTATTATACGAATGCGAAGCTTCGCTTCTTGGCGTGCAAGAAGAGTAATCAAGGCTCTAATGCTAATACATGCAGTCGGAATGGCAATTTCGTTCGTGATAATGACTACCTAAAATAGATATCTTATGCCTTGGTTTCTACCTCCGGAGATTTCATGTTCGCGAAGCCTAGAAGACCCAACTCTAGCCATAACAGTTAAACTAGTATATATAACAATAAGAAGCACTGCTTTATAGATTACTGGTGCATTTCCTTGTCTATGGTCGTTAGTAAGAGCGTACCAAGTCAAAGGATGCTTACATATCAAAAAATATTACGCCGTTGAGCACGACAGATGGTACTAGCGCCACAAACACTATAGGCGGCCACTAAGTATCTGAGAAGATAGGTTGAAGGATCCGTGTAGACTAGGTTGTAAGTGCTGCTAAAGAGGATTATTGTGGATCTTACATTTGTACATGCCATGCACTGTAGAGCCCAGGTTATAGCTGACTCTACCTGGTTAGGGCGGTTCTGGATGATGGATGCGATCCCGAATAAGAAAAACCTAATCTGGACAACGTCTGAACACATAAGCATCTATTGCCGCTATCTTATGGCGCCCTCGACACGTTTGACAGCCAGACAGTCGCGGTACGTGACCACAGTGCTGAGCGACGAACCAGTGATGAAGAGGACGAGGGTAGTAATAAAGAGACTGTTAGCCATGATGAATAAAAAAGATGTTCCATCTCCTAGAGGCGATAGAGGCTGATATGAAAGACCTATCTCTGCCAGTTGGGGGTTCCGTCGGCTCTGAGCAGGCTTCTAGTTGCGTACAGGGGCTACGGAGGGCACTTCCTTAGCAGAGGGGAGTAGATGGCGTCGCCGTTTTGGCTTACCTTGCACGAGGAGGTTTGAGCTGATTAGACTATGCCCGTCGTACAGCCGATGGCGTCGTCACTGCTACTCGCTAGCCGCTACAGAGGGCCATGCAACGCCTCTACCGAAGCACCGTGGTGCGACTAGTAGGCATGCCCCTACAGCTGTAGATGGAGATGTCCCAATTCCTTAGCGGTACGAAGGGTTACTTGGTTGCCTCTGGGGCGCCCTAACAAGTGCTCTAGCACTTGGTTTAAGGTGTCTTGGTACATCGTGAGTTCGGAAACAGAAGCCGTGGAAGGAAGATAGAATTGACTAGCCCGATGAACACAGGAGCCACATTAAACGGGAAGTAACGACTCTCTGATATGGTTTATTGGCTTGCTCAGCTCCAAAACTTATTGCCTTAGACATGGCTTAGTAAGAGACTTCGTTCACCCTGCTCTCGCTCACCGGGAGATGGCATAAAGTCAGGGTACCAAGGTGTAGGGATTTTGCCCACTTTTAGCTAGGTTTTATCCCGGGAACGCGGCGTCACTACGTTATAAAAGACGCTAGTAAGGCATTCTCGACTAATATGCAACCCTTTTTAGGCTCTCGGTCATTATGCGAGCTACCTAATAGGATAAGAACTCCTTAGCTTGTCCAGCAGTGAACGGTATTAAAACACTAGTCTATAGTAGAGCTGTAGGTAAGGTTAAGGGAGGAAAGAATTTAAAGGGCCTCGTTAAGAACAACACCTATCTAGTAGAGCTAATGGCAGACGAGTAAGGTGCAAGCCAAACAAGTACACCGTGGGTTTAAGGAAGCTCGATGCGTTAGGTATAATTACTACGCTCCGCCTCTAGGATAAGATTCTGGCCAACTAGGAGAGTAAGGAGAGGGTAGCAATGTAGAGCAATCCTAGCTTATTATATAGGACACGGCTCAGTGACAGACTTCGCGTCTCCGCTCCTTACTAACCGGGATATGACGTGAAAAACAGGGTGGCAATAGGTAAAAAAGCAACTAACCTGTTACGCTGCGCTCTTAGCAGAAGTCTATTACCAGATAAGGCACTGCTACCACTTGCCAGACGACGGCAAGGCAGTCTCAATAGGTCTTTACGGACGTGGTCGTCATACAGAGTGTCTAGTAGGTTAAGCTACCGCTAGCTAATTCAACAGTTCTTCATCTCGCTCGACGGTGCAAAATTAGAGACACGTAACTATGGCAGTGCCGCTGGCGAGGTAGTAGGCGTAAAAGTACATAAGGCTAAAAACCTCTGCCAAAAGTTAGCCCTCCATATTTACGAAGCTTCAAATCCACGAGTCAATTCTCACACACTATTGCACGGTCAAGCTCATCCACCTGACCACCTTGCCCTTCAAATCTAGACACCTATACCTAGTAAGTGCGTACCAATACCAGATCCCATCCACCATCACGAACCATGAACGTGTCTTACAATAAAGACTTCCTAAACGTCAGGTATGCGAAACGATTCACCACCAACAAGGTCTATTCGTTGCGGCTAACGTTACTCAAGTCAGTTCAATTATCACTGCTAGCCAAGTCAGTCCAATCATCATGTTCCTCAGATCAAAGTACAATCCCATATATCTCGAATAAGCTCACCCACTGTGCCTTTAAGACGCCCATTAAGATATACTCGAGAATCGACAAGGGTTCCGAGTCAAAGCCTTATCGCCAACTTTATTTAACTTGTTGCTGTCGGGTGCGTCAATCGCTAATATTTGCTATAGTACTAGGGATGCGTCATACTTTAAATTCGTGGAATATACCGTATGCAGTCACCTGTGGACCCCACTAGACTAGAGCCCAGTAGGATAACAAAGATAAAAATAGATGTGTGGGGACACTAGGGGCCAGTTTGGGTCACTCAACCGTAGAAACCAGGTCCCAGATCTTGTCCCCTCATTGCAGGCGTCCCGACTGGCGCAGGCTACACCTATAAAGGGCATGTCTATAATTGGCTGCATCTCAGGTTCGCGGTTCGGGGCTATTCTTGGGTCCTGGACTAAGAATGAACACAGATGTTGCTATCCATTTAGTAGCTTAGCGCCCCTCTCAGAAGGTCGGAGAACAGCTTCTTTTGTACTATAGACCCAGCCTTCTCGATAAAAGCGTTAGCAGATGTTAGTCGTGTGCAGATATCAACAACATCATTAGCCCTAGGTTATTTATATAAGTTTCGGCCTTTCAAGACTTATACTAGAGCTGACCTAATCAGCATTATGTGAGTTAACTTTGTGAGCGGCTAGGTGCTCAAGGAGCTAGATAGTGTTAAAAGGATATCAAGGACTTTCGATAGAGCATTAGAGGAGGTTCAGCGCGAGATTTATATACGTGGCTCTTAGGCCCCTTGTCCTCTCGCAGAATTAACGATTTCGACTTCTAGTTTTTAGTTTTCGCAATTGAAATATTAATTGTGAGAACTAGAATCCTTTCCCTCGGAAAAACTTATCCTATCAGCGTCTGAGTTTTAAGCGCCCTCACCCCAGGGTTTGGCTATTTTTAATTAAACGTGCCTCGGTGCTCCTGCTCTTTGCTCTTTGCTCTCTGCTCCCTGCTCTCTACTCTCTACTCTCTGCTCCCTGCTCCCTACTCCCTGCTCTCGCAGTAACGTCAGCATTCAGGTGAGCTTTCTCGCCTGCAGCTCGGATATAGCAGGGCTGCAGTGTCCTGGCCACATATTGGGGCCTCACTTCGCAGGCCTCGCTTCATCGATTGCTTGCCTACCAGGTCTTCTACCTTCGTCTTATCTTAGTTGGGGCCTTTGTTCCTGCTTCATATCATTTCTTGCAACACCACCATCTTGCACACCTGGATAGAGATCCAGGATGTTACGTATAGTAAGCTGTTAGATAGAGCAGGTGTAAACAAGGATGTGTTAGCAAAGATCTACCTTTCTAGCAAGTAAGCTGTAGACGGCCTCCAGATACTTCTGAGCTAATGTCTGCTACATTGATAGGTCGACTAAGAATAAGAACAGCGCGACAAGTCTCGATATTCTACTTTTAGCGAAGATCGATTAACGTAAAGTTCTAAAACCGTATAGGCCAAAGGCTCTTTCTAAAGCAGGACGGCACCAGCCACGGGCGCTTGCGGGTCTCCTACGTGAGGCATAGGTAATTGGTTAATTGGTTAGGTTTCAGTCGACGGGTCCTAGATCATTATTAATCCGCTCCGCCACGCTTCAACCCCTCCACATAAGCCAGCTGTTCCCAGAGGCCTGCTGTTATCTGACTTCTATCTACGACTATACACATTGAATCTTAAGCCTTGTCTATTGCACTAGAATCTTAGGTCTATAGATGCGCTCTGCATGCCTTTAGTCCCCCCCTAATAATTAACTGTCGTTTATATTAGCTTGCCCTCGTGCCTACAGGGTTTGAGTTATATTCTCTAACTTCTGTATTTCTGGTTGTACTGTCTCTTATAATGTTCCTACGTTGCCATGCTTCGTGGTGTGATCGGCCATATAGTACCGGGAGTACTTTATCGCGGCGCAGCTCCACTAGGGCCCTGCTCCGCCCGAGCGTGCATTTGGCTCAGCTAAGCATTAGGATCCCCGCCTAAATCTCTTTAGACCTTGTAGAATGGGTTGAGGTGCCACCACTCCGACGCTTCGGATCGACATGTGGATGAGGCTGTCTGGGAATCTGTACTATTAAGATGGCATGGATAGAAGCATGTTAGGTGTCCTTAAAGCGACCCGTGCCGTTATTATTGGCCCATGCAATACACCTGAGCGCGCAGCTGCCTACACGTTATAAGGATTGTTTGCACTATCCCTCGCTTGCTGCCATTACCTTGTCGCTACTAGAGTCTCTTAATAGCTTCAGCAAATAAGCACGCACCACGGTCCGACTTCTACACCATCCGCCGCTCGAGACTAAAGATCAGGTACTAGAAGGAAAATGCTAATGCCGATTTAAGCCGTAAGAAAACTTGAGATTCACTTCTAAGACGAACGAGTAGTAGTAGTAGTATTGATTAACGTCCAGGAACATAATGTTCTAGCCTCCCATGGGGCATGGGGACGTGCTAAGCTGTATTTACAGAAAGCGTTTCGTGCCTGTCGGCTGGCTACCATCACAGTAGCCTTGTTGTACATAGCCCATCCTCCCTTTAATAGGTCTACCTGCTACTACAGGCACCTAGATACCTATAGTAGCCGGCCCTCATCTGTGAGGGTGTTGTTGTCCTGCCCCTCTCTCCCTCGCCCTTGTAGCTCTGCTCCCGTACTGTCTTCCTCCCCCTACCTCGTACGAAGTAGGACCTCGTACGAGTTAGCAAGCTGCCTTGTACCTTGAGTAAAAACCTCGTAGGGGAAAACCTCAAGCTTGAACAAGTAGTAGTAGTCGCCTGAGCGGTACTTAGTTTGGGTGAAAGGTTTTGACCAAGTCTTGGCAGAGCGAAAACTCTGCATCTTGGCTTTTGGTCTCTTTATCGCAACAGCGCCAGCTTTTTGCGGATAAAGAACGTGATTCTAGTAATCAGCTTGTTCAGGCGAACAATTTCATACTACAGGAACCCCCCACACGGTCGTGTGGGTGGAATCACGATTTTGGTGTTCCTGTCTAAGACGAACGAGAAACGCTGGTTAGGCTAATTAGTTGCTAATTTTAGTTTTTGGTTTCCTGTTTTCGAATTCTCACCTCTAGATTTAGATGAGCAATTTCTCCGATTAGCTTATATCGGATCTACATTAAGGGTATGACGCGGACGGCGCTGCAGCAAGGCGCTTACCAAACTCGTCCTAACAATTGGCAGGGTTTTAGAAGCGCTCCATTAAAGTCAGAGCAGGTCAGCCACTCTAAAGTAGTAATTGACAGCATCCTCATAGTCTGAAATTCTCAGACCTGGTCATTTGCTCCAATACGTCGATTGAGTTCCGCACTTAAGAATCTTAACGTTCTCAATCGAGTGCCGCATGTATTCCCAGTCAAGCCACATTTTTGGTACCACGTCGGCGCTTAACTATGGCCAAGGTTCGATAACACTCCTTTGCGGCAACGCTTACTCGTTATTATTAATAGGTCACCTGCCCGCGGCTTTACCTCGGGGCTGTCTTGGAGAATACTGTGCCCCAGACATACTTGCCGCTCTTCGCTCACGTTGGGTCGATCTCCATACAGAGTTAGACTATAATCGATCGTCAAGTACTCAACCGTACCGCCCACATGCATACATTGATCATACAGTCAATGCAGTGGTAACAGTGGCATAATCGCTCTTCGGAAGAACCCATGCTTCCCTTGATTCTTCTCAGCTCCGAGCGAGCGGCACAGTCTCGGTACGGGTCATTATCCTAATAAAGTGAATTGCCGAAAGATTCTTATTCATTCTCGCATTTTGAGAATCGGTTTTCCAGTATCGTCTCAGAAAACGCAAGTTATAGCGCTCACACATATCACCGAATATGCAATAGCCTATAAGGGGCCTCGACCCTACACTATTGTTAGTCCATTATTAAGGCACGGCAAGACGTCCGCTTAGGTATGGCTTACTTACTTTTACTTTGACACGGGGTTGTCAACGCGTGCATTGTGCGCATTACATTTGGGCTAGGAGCCTTTATATTATACAGATTTATAAAAGCGATTGGAAATCCTGTTACCTCCAGCACTAAATCGACGAGAAGGTAAGAGGAGGTGTGATATTGGCGCCTAAACGTGGCCTATGTTTGGTGCTATTAGATTACAGCAATTCTTAAGCTTATCTATTAGTCGCTTGCATGGCGTGCTGGATGCTATTTTAAGCGCTATAGACAAGACGCTTAAAAGAGGGCCTAAAATAAGACTTTAGGCCTTGAAACCGCTCCTGCATCACGATAATTGGCTAACCTGATAATTATTACTGTGTTAAGAGTATCGCCGAGACAAGTTTCAGAGGTCGCGGCCTTTCTTTCCACATTAAGGATTAGATAAATGCTAATCAGACCCTTTTGCGTACAGTACCTTGCAAAACCGCCCTCACCCTTTGCGCAAGCGACGGTTCTGTATAACCCCTGTCCACCTAGGATACCCCTTACTAGTCTCGGCCAATAGCAGAATGCCGAGATCCACTAGCTCTAAGCGAGCTAGCTCGTAATCACGAAGTACTCTTGTCTGTAAAATAGGTCTAATGCAATGCTAAAGTAATAAGCTTAATATACGATACAAGGTACACCACGTTGAAAGTTACTAGGTGTACCTTTTACCTTCTCCTAGTAGCATGTCCTTAGGCGTATACTCTACATTAGCGTCTGCTCACTCCGCTTCCCACTCTTCTAAAACTGTCAAAGTTGACACAAGGTTGGGGTGACCAGCTTTTAACACTTGCTGACGCTGCTGTACGCACTGCCTCATCAAGGCTATAGCCTCTGCACTCCGAGCTTGTGCTTTCCACGTAAAGGCCAGATTAGCCATGCTGGTCAGCGTGTCTGGATGGTCCGCTCCCAGCTTCTTCTTGCGAGTCTCCATCACTTGCACAAACAGCTCTTCCGCTGCATCCCACCTCCCTTGATTCCGGTAAGTCGACGCCAAATTGGCCAT
>ML976670.1:171952-192477 GCA_010015655.1 Bimuria novae-zelandiae CBS 107.79 | reverse complement strand
GACTGTAGGCTTCGAACGTAGCCATCGCTGTACGATTGATATCCTGCGGCTTCTGCTTTATGCGACGGCACTCAGGGTGGCGCTCTATCCAGCGTGTGAGCCATTCTTTGCCCAGTGGAGCTGCGCGCCCATCTGGGTGATCGCGATCAATAAGGAACTGCGCAGCACCTGTGAGCTGCGGCATTAGGCAGGGCATGCCCAGATCGTCGCAGCGGCGTATATAGAGCTTCAGAGTATCGTCTTGCACCTTTGTGAGCCTTTGGTTGGCACCAGGGCGATCGTGGCGGCTACTTCTGCCTTTTATACGCGCTCGAAGTCGCGTAACCGGCACACAGTAGTCGCGTGCCGCAGCAGCAATATTGAACTTTTCAACGCCAGAAAAGTCATCAAGGCAGGCTTGAATACGAAGCTCGACATCTGCTGAATTCCCATAGTAAATAGGCATGGTGGGGTGCTGATATTCGAATTGTAGAGAAAAATCTGATCAAAAAGTTGCGTTGAGCCGAGAAGTTGCGTTGAGCTGAGTAGGGCTAAGGCGCCAGCCTTAGCGTGTGGGGCGAGTACCCGCGCCACTCGCCAACCCTGCGGGTTGGCGCTGCGCAGCTCAACGTAACTTCGCGGCTCAACGTAACTTTACGACGCGCTTTTTACTCTATCCTTACTTTACAACCCACAAAAATACCTAAATTCTACGGCGAGAGTTACGAAATTAAGGAGCGCATCTTAGCTTGTATCTCTAGCTTTTTTAATAGAGAAATACCTAATATTGTGGCTACAGCACGCGACTAGTGCGTGCCTGTTTCGCGACTTTAAGCGCGCGTTAAAGGCAGAACGAGCCGCCATAACTGCACTAGGTCGAATCTACGCCTCTCGCCAGTGCAAGACGAAGCTCTAAAGTCATATATACGCCGCTGCGATAGTATTAGCATGCCTTATCTCATGCCACAGCTAAAAGGCGCTACCTAGTACATTCTTGACCGCGCGCATCCTAACAACAGCGCTCTACTACTTAGTAAAGACTAGACCGCGTGGTAGCTACACCAGAATCCTAAGTGCTACCGCATAAAGTAGAAGTTGTAAGATATTAATAGGACGGTAATAGCAACAATAGAAGCATATTCTTAGTATTTTACTAAGCTTAAGAAGGTTATTAATGCCTACGGCATCACCGCATCAGACACCTACAATATAGACGAAACTAGGTTCCGTATAGGCGTCGGTGGCAGCTAATAGATTATTACTATAGAGTTAAATTGCCCTTAGGTCTTCGCGTTAGAGACCTCGCGCGATTATGTTACCTTAATTAAATTAATTTCTAGCGATAGTAAGGTCCTTAATCCTATACTTATCGTGCAGGGCGTTAATTACCTTTATTAATAGTATACTAACACCGCGCTGCCTGATAATTATATAATTATTATATTAATATCTAGCTATACTAATAATTTAATATTAATTAAGTGACTAAAGTTCTTTAAAAAATAGACGCGTGCGCGGCAGAAGGGCGTATAGTAATTACTTATATTTAATAGATTTAGTAGCTATCTAACTATTAAGTTTATTAAGTACTGCGATAGGTATAATATAATACCTTTCTTGCTATCGCCTTACGCATCTTATCACCTGCAGCCTCTTAACGTCGTCTGTTTTTAGCTATTAAAGAATAATCACAAGAAGGCTATAGAGATAGCTACACGTACTAGGTGCACTAGCTTTAATAAAGTCGAATTTCTACACGCGTATCACGGCATTGTAACAGGAACAATCGCTCGTCGACACGAGAACCCTTGGCTAGTCAAGACAGGATTCGAGATCATCCGAAAACCGACACTCATCCGTATCGGACCAATTTCGGATCTATCAGACCGATGGGGAACTACGAATCCGATTCGGACCTATTTCGGATCCATCAGACCGACGGTCAACCTATGGCAGTTATGTGCTAGCTAGCCATCTGGGAAGAGGTGTATTTAGAGGAGCTTGGGGCCTTTGTAGTTCAGTACCTTTTCCGTATCCTTTCGTACTAGGCCTATAGGCACTTAATTCATTCGAGGCTACATTCTTATACACGCACTCCCACATGCCTCTGCTAGGAGATACGCCAACATCGATCCTTTGAGTGACCTGCGCCGATACAGCTAGCTACTAGCTATTATTAAAATTAGTAACTCCTCTTAATCTAATAGGCGTCCTAGAATTGCTTCTAACTAGCCTATTCTTTATATTCTAAAGGACCTTTACTATGGGTAACTAATTAGCTCTAAGCTTCTAGAACTTCTTCTCGACGTCTCTATTTAGCTGCTAATTAGCAGGTTATAAAGCTATATTAACGTAGTAGTAGCTGTCGAATCTATGCTTCTTGCTGTATAGGCAGGTTAGTGTCTTCTTCTAGCGTTTATACTTCTAATGCTTTAACTAATTAACTAGCTGATTAGCTAGCTGCTAAGCTGGCTAAGTAATACTTAGAGTAGCGAATGTGCCTAATCCTAATGTAATTGGTCAAGTCCGTCGATAGTACGAAGTAAAATCGGCTACTAGGTTAGAGATACTAATAAAGTCTTTACTAGTCTATTCTGCCATGACAAGCGCTAATAGCTAACTAGATAACTAGCTATTATTTAGGCCTCTAATTAATAGGACAAAGTCTTCTTGCGCTTAATTACTATAGACCTCTAGCATGTCTACTTAGATTATAAGGCGCGTTGTCTTTATCTAGTCCTAAAACTAGTTATTAAGGTTCGCCTTTTATAGTTAATTCTTTAACGCCTAATAGCGTGCTTGGAGTTAAGTATTACGCTTACCCTAGCTAGAGTAGAGGTGCTTTATTAAAGTCCTTAGTCGATCATGTGTGCTTGAGCAGTCGGCGATTAGATAAATATACTGTGATATAATCGTTCTATCAATCTGCTCTATAAAGTTTCCAAGAGCCTTCTCTTTCTACCGCCATTCTGCTAGTGCACCTTGATAGTCTTTTTGCCAAAGCTTGTATCTTCTTAGTTCCTAATCAGTGAGGTCCAGGATAGTGACTTCTTCGGCATCTTAATCGCCTGCTGCGCCACCTGCTGCTGCGCCACTTGCTACTGCGCCACCCCCTATGCCCCGTGCGCTCCCTGCTGCGCTACTTGCGTCACCACCTCTTGCAATTCTTGGCCTATGAAATTCTTTCAGCTCAAGCCTTCTAGGCTTTTCTGTCTCTAACCTAGAGACTTCATCATGGCTCAGTGATGGATCAACGTATTCCCAGATATGGTTCCTGACTGCGTAGTCCTTTCTTAGGAATATCTATTTTGGCTAATCCTTAGGTTTATTAAGTATAACGGTCTCTCTTATAATAAGTAGATCTAATTTAGTCGCCATCCTTGCGAGATGCAACGTCCGTATTCTATACAACGTTAATTCTCTAACGACGAGGTCCTAACTAGCGCTAATCCTAGACAATTCACGTCTCCTAACTAATTGTCTAGTGACAACGAGGTCTACTTTAACGACGTAATAACTAACTAGGTCTGCAAAGATAGACCCTAGTACAATAAGCTGTGAACGTAGCGATTGTTGAAGGCTTTTAGGCTTATAACTGTGAGGAAGGGAAGACGGCTGCGTTGATTTCTCTATCGTAGAGATATCCTACATATATATAGACGTTGGATCCTGCCAAGAGTCTAGGCATGGAACCTGATAGAATCGAAGCTAATGGAATTATACCGTAACATAAAACTTAAAGCTATATATTATATTTTAACTAATTTATCTTCCTTAATTATATTTTTATTTTTAAAGAGTATATATTTATTTTATTTTTAATAAATTTTGTTTTCTAATAGACGCGTTAAAAAGCTTTAGACCTTAAATTTTTTTTAAATTAGTTCTGTGGCGCATAGTCATAACGATCAAGGGACTCGTAAATAAAGTCTATTAAGGAGTAAAAGTCCTACTTAGAAGCTTAGCTATTTTATAAAGTTAGAGGGATTACGTACTTAGCTATCTAACTACTTAGCTACTTAACTTAACTAGCTAGCGTAGTAAGCTCTAGTAAGGAGCTAGTAAGCCTTTTATAATATATCTCTTAGCTTTTAAAGCGTAGTAAAAAGAGTTAAGTAGTAAGTTAAAGTATAAAGGTAGCAAACTTATGCGTAGAGCTTAAAAAGCGTCTAGCTAAGATCCTTAGCTTACTAGATAATTAGTCTAAGTAGCTAGTTTATATAGAGTTTTAAAAAGAAAGGTAGATAAAAGAAGAGTAGCATACTTCTACTATAAAGCTTTAATAAATATTTAAGAGTAATTATTTACTTGTAACGTAGCCCGCACGAGTACCTATAAAGAAAAGTAAAGAAATAGGAGGAGTAGCGTACTTTTACTATAAACCTTTAATAAATATTTAAATATAATTATTTACCTATAACGTAACCCGCGCGAGTACCTACGTATATATATAAAAGAATAGGTAGCTATAGGATTAGAGTGCCTGGCTAGTAAAGGCTTATTTACCTATAAGCTTACTATAATCTATACTTTAATATTTTTTAAAAAAAACTAGATGTGGGCTTACTACTTCCCCCTTATATTTAAGCTTAGTTAATAATACTTTTTATAATTTTTTTTATTTTACTTTTAATTTTACTAATCTCTTTATTTATAGGCTTATTATAAAGCTTATAAGAAGCTTCTCCCTAAAGCGCGTACTAAAGATAGTTATACTTTATAAGCTTTTATTAATACTAGCTATTTACTTTATATAGACACATATAACTTATATTAAAAGTATATCCTTTAAGCGTAGCGTATATATTTACGTATTTAGTTATTTAGCTAAGCTACGTAAGCTAGCGAGTATATTCTTTTAAAAATAAAATTACTACTGCCCCTAATTATAATAGGTTTTAAACTTTCTTTAAGCCTATTAATAGTTATATTATAATGCTAAGCGTAGAGAATCCTTTATTAGTAGTAAACCTTTTATTTTTAAGAAATTTAGAAGTATAGCGTTGGCGTGTACGCGATTCTATTTCGATAGCTATTTAGTTATATCTATTATTCTGCTGCTCTATAAGCGTAGGATAACCTTTCTACATATATATTATACCTGCTCCTTCTAATTATTATTACTTAAGTAAAAATTATTCTTAAGTTCTTTAATTAGCGTCTATAGCGTTTACTACTTACTTAATTATAGTATTATAAACTCTAGCCTTTATAAATTAATTATAATATAAACCTAGTTCTAAAGTGCTTAAAGCTTTATTATAAGCTAATATTATAATGCCTATATAAACTATCCTATACCTTATAACAATAGCTATCGTTACTTGTTCCTTTAGGGATGTATGGCGGCGTGGTATAGGGCGACGTATATTATAGCTAACTATAAATAGTAGACTCTAGCTTATAGCACATAAGCTATTATATATAGGGCTTGCCCTTAGTATTTAGATTTAGTAGCTTTAGAGTCTAGTCGAGTATATTTTTCTACTTAAAAGTCTTAGAGTTAATATAACTTTATATCTTTTAAATTTTTATGTAGTACTTAAGCTACACGTACTAAAATAAAAATAAGTTATAATTTATAAGTTAATTACTTACTAAAAGCTTTAGAGTAGTTATTATATAGTCTAGCTTTATTATAAGACATAAATATTAAGACGTAAGCGTAAGGATAATAAAGAGTAAAGAATAGTTTATTATTATAATTATTAATTAGTATAAAATAAGTATATTATAAAGTATTATAAAGGTACTAGGCTTAGAACTATAGAGTATAGTTATAATAATTAAGGAGCTTATAAATAAAGTTTATTAAGAAGTAAAAGTCCTACTTAAAAGCTTAGCTCTCTAGCTGCTTGGCTGCTCGGCTCAACTAGCTAGCGCAGTAAGCTCTAGCAAGGAGCTAGTATGTTATAAAGTGCTCACACCTTGTTCTAATTCGGATTAGGGCGGTAAGGTGTTATAGTACTTTATAGATTATTTAGTAGTATAAGTTAATGCGACACTTAGCGCGTGCTAGATAATTTAATCTTATAATAAATAAGTAACTATTAGTCTATATAGGAGAACGTACTCGCATAAAAAATATGTAAGTTAACTATAAGGAGCGTATAAAGGAAACCTGTCCTGTATATATATCCTCCTTGTCCTATAGAATCCCACGGTATCCTATATCCTAATATCGTGGGATCTCATGGGATATCTTAGGACGTCATGTGACCGTGGTCACGTGGTCCCACGATGTCCTATCCCCCGCACCGTCAAAATCGCACACCCACGGACCACCTGGTGAGCGCCAATCAGAGCGTTGCTTAGCTCAACTCTAGAGAGCTATCGTGATAATAGTAGAATAATAATTTAAGCTTCGAATCCCGCATAAAACGCGTTTTTCTTTTTATAATTAATAATGCATAGTGCTACATAAGATTCTGATTTAGTGCGCTACACTAAATATACGAAACCTTGCGGCCTAAGGCCTTAATTGCCAACTACTCTACCAGCTGCCTGGCAGCCTCTCTCTATATACAACGACGACGTCGGCAGCGCCCACCTGCCTACTGGCATAGATGCCACTAATCCTTTTGCCTTGTTTAGTCTCTTTTTTGACGCCGCACAGCTCGAAAAGCTAGCCCTACATACGAACCAACACGCAGAGCAAGTACGAGCTGAGGATGCCGCCCAGGGCAGGCCACACGCCCGGGCGTGGAAACCGACGTCGAAAACTGAGCTCTACACCTACTTGGCCATCCTTATGTATATGGGCGTACACCGGGAGCCTACAATCGAGGAGTACTGGGGGAAGCTACACAAAAACGCGCCTACTCACTCCATTAATAACTACATGGCCTGTACGCGCTGGCAGCAGCTCAATCGCTATATGTACTGTACAGAAGCTCCGCAGTCGTTCAAATCGCCATTTGGGCGCGTATAGGATCTCTCTAAGCACCTACGCTCGATATCCTCTACTGTTTGGCACGCCAGTAAGCACCTCTACGTTAACAAAGCTATTACTAGGTTTACTAGGCGCGCCAGCGAAACTATTATTATTAAGTTAAAGCTAACGCCTAAGGGCTTTAAAATCTAGTGCCTAGCGTCTAACGGCGTCGTACTTAACTAGCTTTTCTACGTAAAAGGCGCCACCTAAGGCCTTGTTAACCTTAACGTTAATATCCTTAAGATAGCTAAATTTACGCCTACTAAAGCCGTGCCTCTTACTCTCGTCCTTGCCCGAGGCCCCGATGGCCAGCGCTTGTTCCCCCCGGGGCGCCACATCCTCTGGATAGACAATCTCTTTACGACAATCTCGCTACTTGAATACCTGAGGGAGCAAGGCGTTGGCGGCGCTGGGACGGTGCGCACCACCAGAATAGCCACCGAGGAGAGGTAGGAGACCGGGGTTACACACGAGGGTTTAGCTAGTGGTGCTAGGTCTCTATCCTCGCGCAGGGCAGGGCCGCCAAAAGAGCGATTTAATAGCGATTTAATAAAGCTTAAGACGCAATTTACGCCTACAGCGCGATAGGGAGAGGCGTTCTTTAAGGTCTTTAGTAACAACACTGTACTGGAGATGGCCTGGCGGGATGCCCAGGTGGTCCTTTTTGCTAGTACTACTGCTGACGGTAAGTTTGAGGATGTCCCCACCAAGCCAAAACTTACTAACAATAGTCGCCACCTAGGATTACAAGTTATTTAAAGCCTACGCCACTGCCCCGCCGACGCCGCTATAAATAAGAAGCTGTACAAGGAGGCCTTTAGCAGCGAGAAAATTAAGTAGTTAGATATCTTTAAGCTTGTTAATAGCTATAATTACTATAAAAGTAAGGTAGATTAATTTAACCAGCTCCGCGAGCCCTACTTAACGTAGTAAGTATACTAACATACCTAGATACTGCTCTTCTACTTCTTTATTAATTTAGCTCTTAATAACGCGTATAGGCTCTCGTCCTACTTATTAGCGTACGAGGCAAAACGCAGTGGGCATAAACGCTTTATATATAAGCTAATTAAGTAGCTTTTTAAGCGCGGGGCCAGGCTTTCTAATAGATTATTAAAGCGCTGGAGACTTAACGACGTTAAGGCCAACGACAAGAGCCTATACGGCGCGCTAGTTAAGCTGTACGCCTAGGCAAAGCCTTGTATTACCTACTTAGAAAATGGGCGTAAAAGTAACGGCGCGTGGCCTGCTAGGGTGCCTCTCTTAGTAACTACAGGTAATAGCTGTCGACGAGTTTTGACGCCTTGAATAACCTACGGCTGTAGGCTCTGTAGACTGCCTTTGTGTAGGCCTAAGCTACGCCCTAAGTGCTGGAACGAGCACTTACACCGCGTAGGGACTATTAAATTAGTTAACACTAGTATAAGCTTAATAATTAAGTAATATACTATAATTAACTTAATTACTATTAATTATAGCTATAAATGAGGCGCCCTACGAGAATCCCTATTAAATTTCACTCAGAGCTATTAGTTTTGGTGTTCAACGCTATCGCCGACATCCATCCGATTGGTCAACACAAGGTGGTCCGTGGGTGTGCGATTTTGACGGTGCGGGGGATAGTCTTGGCGTCTGAGACAGCCTAAGACATTACGTAATCCCTAGGTGGGGCCCGAGTGCCGTCATAAGGCCCGTCGTCCCACCGTTGACTTCTGGATCGTAACATAGTAAGCCTTTTGCAACAAGTTCTATGTAATCTACATTAAGGAATTTATGGATTTCCTTTTCCAGGTACGATCACTAATTATGATAACAAAAAAAGGCACACCCTGGTCAGCGCCTGCGCTGGGCTAGACCAGAAGGAGGGGCTGTGCCGTATACCCAGGAAGGCGTCACCAGCGCACACGCCGCGCGTTGCTCAGGGGTGAGGACGTGAGGACAATTTAAGAGCAAGGTCGCACAAAATGAGGGGGTGGTGCGGAAGCTGCCTGGGTAAGCGCCAAAACAAGCATTCACCGAACAAGCTCCAGTGCGTGCTGCATACCCCTGAAATTCAACTTCTAGCAGGGATACTTCAGTGACCGATGGATAGAGATTAAACCATAAGATCTGCATCTCTACATGTCTACACCAGGTGTGTTGTCGAGGTGTGGGAACGTCAGCTTCGCCCCCGACCTTTCCTGGGAAGCCTCGCAAGGCAGGACCCACCCACCTTGGAAATGTTGACTTCGGTACAGACACAGACAGCTTTTAGCGACATCTCAGATACCAATTCTAATGTCAGAACGTTCGGCCCTTATGGGCCATGCCCCAAATAGCCAGTCAGACGCTTAGATACGACGTGCAATGGTCATTATCGCGCCGTCGCAGCTGAACCCGAATGCTTCTGAGCCCTTTGGTCTTCCACGGCCTGAAAACTATAGATTCGAAACTCATGGTCCATCGCTCAGTGTTGGGGAGGGGTTCTCGATCTTCTTGATCCTGTCGTTCACCAGCGTCCGACTGTGGAAAAGGCCCTACAAGACAAGAAAGTTTGGTCTCGATGACTGGATGATCATACCCGGGGCTGTAAGTCATTGATATCTCCGCGTTACAGCAATATCCAACTGAAAGCACACAGATTGGTGCCGTCATTTACTTGTCACTCAGCATGATCTCCCATACCAAGGGATGCCTAGGAAAGCACATCTACGACTGTACCTACAATGAGATGTACTGGTATATGCGGGTTGGCTAGAGCTCGATTTGGGTCTTCTACTTCTCCGTATTCTCCGTCAAACTCAGCATCGCCATATTGAACAGACGAATAACAGGGCTGGCAAGCGAGCGCTGGATGAGGACACACTACATCTTCATCGGTCTCTTTGTCATCCTGCTTCCGCCCAACGTCTGCCTGGAAGCATTCCAGTGCACTCCACCTCCTGTGCGCTACTCTCTCATCTACATCAGCCAAATGGAGGACCCGCGACGTATCAAGCGTCTCAATCCCTATGCGATCAGCCTTTCGGGCCGTCTCATGCACATCATCACCGATGTCGCCCTTCTATGCGTCCCCATCATGTCGCGGAGCAAAAGGCTAACCTTCTGCTCCTGTTGGAGTAGAATGTCGACAATTGCTTCCATTGTGCGAACCTGCATCATCAGCAACAATCTCGTCGACGTAACATGTCAACTTGCTGATGTATCTGCCTGGAACTACATCGATATCACCTTCGGTATTGTAGTAGCTTCTCTACCGGCCCTCAATACGCTCCTCCACGCCGCTATTTCGAGACTGAAGACCCATGTAAGCAACCATAGTACTGGAACTTCGATGCCGCGAATTACAGATCATTCCAGTCGCCGAGGAAATTCGAAGGGGCACAGTGCGCATCGAACGCCATCAGTCGCTATCCAAATGGAGGTTCGGCCGAGTACGGTTGACACGAAGGAATTGAGCCTTGGATATTTATCCAATCCGAAACCGGGACAGTCGCTGGATGACTTCTTGCTACGCGAAGATGCGTTGTCTCATTTTGAGACGGGAAGTCAGGAGACCTTGCACAGGAAGTAGTGGGTGGCTCGTGCTTGATGACATGACCTACACTCGTTTGCAGAGATTTTCAATGGCTCGTGTTTCTATTCTTCCATCACTCGTTCAGGTTGTCGCGAAGGTCGTGCCGCGAGTAACGGTCAGAGGTTTCTTTGTTAGCGAAAGGCTGAAGGAATTGAATATGGAGGGTGAGGATTCAATGGGTCGCTCGCGCCAAAATATTCTCAACACACCCGCAAAGAGGATTGCCATCATCCCAAAGCGTGGAGATCGGGAAAGGATAGTCTAGGTGGGAAGCATCTCTGGGGCTTGTGGTATTGTGTAGAGAGCAAATTCAGCGCGTCATATGTGAGACAGTGTTGTGGGCTCTTGTCCACATGTGGATATGCTATGCACGAATAGAATACCGCAGAATCTGACCAAAGCAACCTGGTGTTGAGTAGAGTTGGCAACAAGCAAGCGATAGGCAGATTGTTTACCAGATTAGAAATGGCACGGACCTAAGGGTGATCTTTCAACGCTCAATATAGTAATCAATCTGCCTATCGCTTGCTTGTTGCCAACTCTGGTGTTGAGAACTCCATTGGAAGCTCAGATGAATGGAGTGAGGTGGTGCAAGGTTGCCCAGGACTTTACATAAGCAGCGCATTGGCTAATGGCTTGGCATGATGCGCCCTCGCTTCTACCTCTCTTACCTACGTGTCGAGCTTCACAACCCAATCTTCCCCCCACTCGAACACGGTGTCGCGCCTCATAAATCCGACTATTTGTTGCTGCCGTGCTCTTACTTGCACGATATACCCATCGAGCTATACCTTGCGCCGCCGTAACTTGCGACGGATAGCCCCTTTCGCGACGCGTCTCACTTGCAGTCGCGCCTTATCGACGACCACGGTATCCCCAACCTGCTGACACTCGCCCAACATGTCCAACTACTCGAAACTGAAGAACGACGAGCTCCAGGCCCTGCTTAGGGAGCGCGGCCTTTCCGCTGCAGGCAAGAAGGCAGAGATGGTGGACCGTCTCACCAAGGATGACGAGAAGAAGCCGACCGACGCTGCGCCTGCGCAAGCGAGTGCGCATCCTGAAGACGAGATTGACTGGGATGATGAGGACGCTACAGCAGATGCGAGCAAGGGCGACAAGCCGGCCGAGACCAGCGTCCCTCCCTCAGCCGTCGTCACAGAGCCGGATGCGGTCACAAAGACAAAGGCCGGCGGCACCGGACAGCCACCGAACCCGCAGACGGTGCCTAATCAGAAAGCTGACATAGACCCGTCGAAGACCGACGACTTGTCGGTTAAGCCACCCGGCGAGGAGAAAGAGGGTAGCGCAGAAGCGAAGGATGAAGAGCCAAAGGAGCCCGCTCCAAGCTACGCAGCGGGCCTCGCAGCGACCGACCTCGATGCTGAGATTGAAAAGCGCAAGAAGCGCGCTGAGAAGTTCGGACTCAAGGTCGACAGCGACGAGACTCTTAAGAAGCTCGAGCGCGCAAAGAAGTTTGGTGAGGTTGGGCCGCCCAAGGGCCTGGACGAGGCTCTTCCCGAGCGCGAGCGCAAAGAGCGCAAGCGAGGACGAGATGACAATGAGGACAGCGGAAGGAACAAGCGTCGTGGTGGTGGCCGCACTAGCGGAAACCGCGGACCCCGTGAACCCCGCGAGGGACGTGGAGGCAACCGTGATGGCGACAGGAGATGGGACAACAGGAGAGACGACAGACGCAATGACAATGGAGGCAACTGGATGAGCGCTGCAGACCGCGAGCGAGCCGAAGCGAGGAAGGCTAAATGGACGAAGCCGGCAGCTGCCTCTTGAAGATCAGGTCTCTTTGTACGGTTTTGGGAAGAGCCAGCCAATCCCGGTCGGCAGCCTTTCAGGAGTTTCAAAATTGAGATGAGTCGCTTCCCTAATCGGGGTTGCGTGAGATAGCACGGATACAGCGATATTTGTACAACACCATTTTCACGATCAGCTTCGGGTCAAGATGCCGCAACAACTAGGGTTCTTTCAATTCGTACAGCCTGCCAGGATAATTTCATTCTCATTGTTAGGCCTTTTCTCCGGTCCTCTGCATCTTTTTCTGGCTTGAACATCAATACCTTCGATATGATCATTGGCAGAACCTGGGCGCGCGAGCCATCCAAGCGAACCGCACACCTGCCTGTTTCTGTTTTCATTTCCAGAAATTTCGCGAATGTGTCGTTGCCTAGGCCGTTCCGCTTCATCCTAGACCCACCATCATTTCGTGAACAGGCCTGGATTCTTTACGATACTCTCATTTGGTAGTTGGACGCTATCAGCTTAGCAGTCAAATCGAGGCCACAATGGGATTTTTGGAAAGATATCGCGCATATCATCCTCGACGAACTTCCTGTCAACAAGCTCGTTGCATTTGGAGGTCATTCAAGGACCCTTTGATGCATCAAAGTGCCCGTGCATCCCCTGAATAATCGTAGCAACCATTGCAAGATCGGATCAAAACAGCCTTTCAGGATAGGTAACATTGACTGCATTAACAGTGATGCCCAGCGATATCAGCATACATTCGATTTTATATCGGGACGTCTACTGAGTCTAAGACTGCCGCTCTACATATCAACCGTGTGCAACTCTGCTTGGTCAGCATTCCAGTTCGCAGACGTGTCTTCGAGACCACGTCTACCTACTGTGCCTTCTGAGGTACCTTAGCCTACAGCACGTCATCAAACTTCTGTCTCGGCCCCGTATATTGCGCTTTCTTAACCGGTCGATGCCGATGTTTCTCAGCCCATTCGCCGCCCCGGACTTCCTCAACAACCTCTGGGAATGTCTCCTCCATCCATGCCAGGACCTAGATGTCACAATTAGCTGGCTTTAGCCAATTCAATGAATAGCCTGGGTCCAACGCACGGTTGAGAAAGCATCTAGCTACTTCAGCTTAAACTGGTCATGCGGGCCATAATGCCTTCGCTGGTCCAGATACCGCTTGTTTGCCAGGCTGACTTCATCCACGCCGAGTGCTTGCAGAGCGTCCACGATGTTGATCATTGGGTCGGTATCGACTGCTGTGGCAGGCACCCACGAAGGCCTCGCGGAAATAAGATGGAAATTTGCTGATACAGCTGTCGATATATTTTTCTACAAGATATGTCAGTCAGCTTATGTCCAGCGACCATCGCCTATCCCAAACTTCTCAAGACACGCAATGCCTACAGATCTGAGGATCCTTTTCACTGTACAGCTTACCGTTTCACGCTTTGGAAGTACCGCCACACACAATTATATGCAATAGTCATACGAGACTAATGCTGGAAACTGGTATCTGAATCGAGTTGGACACGGGGTGACACCCGCGACCATTCTTCGCAAGACGCTGGATTTTGCGGGCGTCCATACGTAACCCGTTCGGTACTTGCTTCTCATTGTACCGACGAGTCTGCGGTGCGAAAGGCTGCTTCAACCGTGTCGGATGCTTTTCGTACATATCAACGAGGAGGTTCAGCTCCGCTGCAAGAGCTTCTGCCTAAAGACAAGAGTCAGTCAGAAACATCCGAGGAGGGAGTGCTTCCAATGCACCCCCAGGACTGGCCCAAGGTTCTCGAGCCACCCTGGAGCTTCTTGCCTGCATCTTACGTACCATAATTCACCGAAGCTCTTGACACATCTCGACAAAAGTCGACATTTCCTCGATCGAGAGGTTCCGACGAGTAGCTACGTCTCGCATCCTGTCGAGAATCCCGGCTCTATCACCATGAATGTCTTTCAGTGCCGCTACCCACGGCCGAATATGCGTTGTAAATTCTGTGTCAAACGCATGGCCAACGCTGTCAGCTATCGTTTCGTTGATGGTATTACGCCAGTGAACTGACAGCGAAGCAGAATCAGTCAAATTATGGTTCCATTGGTAGGACCATGAACATTTCAATGCGCACTCTGGTAGTTCAAGAAGGGAAACAGAAGTTGACAATGTTCTCTAACGCGGTCGGTGAGGTCGAGGAGTTGTTGCCCTCGTGCACCATTTCGGCGTCGCGGAACCATGCACCCCATGGCGTGAGGCTGTTTGAGAGTGACCAGGTAAGTCGGGGTCCGGCGATTTTGGGGAGGCGGATTAGCTGCTTGAACTCGAGTTCACAGAGGACGCCTGTCGTTGTGCGCGTCAGCATGAACTCCATTCAGATGTAAGTCACTGATCTCTGTAGGGTTTTCAACACCGAATTGTACATTGAGGTGGCTGACTGTAATCCTGGAGTCGGAGGTTTAATTTTGGAGATGCACTAGGAATGGGAGACAAGTTACCTTCGTGGAGCTCACACGGCAGCTTCTCCAAGTCGCGCGGAATGCGCTCGAATCGGCGCCTCGGAGGCGACTGCGTTTTCTTAAGTTGTAGTGAAGTCTTCAATCCACGTTCGACGAAGAGGAGTTTAAATAGCCATATTTCCGGCGACACGGCTTACGTGTGGCGTACTACGCCCTTTTTGGTTCAGTCACTGCGCCTTCCCAAGGTTCGTCTCCCACGCCGCCCTCACCACTTAGAAACAACTGGAATCTATGACCAAGACTTCCATGGATCTCATAGGTAGGTACGCGCATACAGTAGATGACTCAAACTTAGGCACCTCTCGTACAGCTTCAAGATGGCATTTACAACTGATACCCACTCTTCTCCACCGCCTTCCTATACGTCCCGGTCTCCTTACACGCCTTCAGCCACCCCTGTATATTCAGCCACTCCTTCCCATCAGTCCCCAACTTCATCGTCATGATAAAATCGATACTGAACTGCATCATGGTATCCACGGCCGTCACTTCTTCTCCGCACAGAAACTTTCCCGCCGAGAAGGACAGCTCAGTCTCCAGCTAGTCGAGGTCCTTCTGCATGTTTACCGCGAGCCCTTTTTCTGTCTGGGCAACGACGTCGGGAGGAGCAGACGAAGGGAAAGTGCCCCGCGCGTACGCGATCGCGAGGCCATGCACCAAGAACGTGCATTCCGCCGCGTGGATCCATTGCAGAACCTTGATGCGCTGAGCCGTATCTTTCGGAAGAAATCTATTCTCTTTGTCGTAGTGCTCGCACAGATACCTACTCCTCTGGTCAGTATATGCAACCCTTTGCCAACCCATCAGGGCGGGGAAAGAGACGGGAATGCGTGCTCAGTAATAGCGCCGCTTTCATACACGACCTGCTTGCCGTCCTTCAGCGTGGGAAACTTTCCTGCGGGTTTCTGGAGGACGCTTTGAATTCCTCGGGGGCAGTCGAGTTGGCTAGGCGGTTTGCAATTTTAGGTCGTAGGGGAGACCGAGCTCCTCGAGGAGCTAGGCGATGCGGATGCAGCGGGAGGCTTGGAGGAACCAGAGGGTTATGGTATATCTACCATAGGTAGGTTGAGGTTTGATTGCGGATACTTGTGGTGGAGTAATCACAACGTGTAAGCATAATGTGATTACTGATAGTACGCCTCTGGAACATCGTGGACAAGGGGTTCTGTGGGGAAGAGGATCCATACTTGGACGCTTTCTGATGCGGGGCCAATGGCGGTACTTCGCACGATGGGCCGCTCCGCTAGAGAGAGGACGGTGGGGGGTTTTGTAGAGCTCCCGGTGAAGCGTTATTGGCTAGCATTGTGCAGTGGAACCGGCATCAGTTTAACATATGGCGTAGAGCCTTGGTAGGTAGCGAGATAAGTTACTACACGCCTCATACTTTCTGTAGTCGTGATTACTCATGCATTTGTTAGATGTGGTGTATCTATCTTTCCCGTATGGTCACCCTCGGACAACACGGTCAACTAAAGGTCAGCTACGCTCATAAGCGATGCTCCTGGGTTGGAAGAGTGGGCTCGGGACGAGTTGTCCATGCTCAATTGTGACAGCAGCCTCGCAGGCTAGCGCGCGTTTATGTAAATGCCACGGTTTATGGCTCTTACCTTAGAGGATAGTTGCTCCTACCATGACGTGGTTGTGAATTACCTTCCACCTATCTAGGACTAGCGTTGTTTGTGCCTGCGCACCTATACCTTCTGTAGCTCCCAGATAGTACAACCTCAGTTCAATCCCATAATCTTTTCCACTGCGTACTGTCCGCTCTGCTCACCGCGACAGTAAATCATTTCTTGTCGATATAACGTTGATCGTTGATTTCGACCTTGCAAATCTTGGAACCGCCAGTGAGGGCTGTCGTTTACCAAAGATGATGGTGCCCGTGCGAGGTCAGGGCGCCTTCCCGATGCTGAGGCTGTAGTTAACATTTATTCTTCCTGTCTGGCTATACTCTCCCTCCGTACTTGAATCGCAGCCACCATGCCGGAACAGTTCAACCTCCAATTGCGGGAACGGCGCACTGTACCCTCAATCCCCATAGATGCAACCCAGGCCCGCAAGCATAATTCCATTGTCAAGTAAGGTTGACCAATTTTAAACCTAGCGAAGTATTGCTGATCGCTGATGACCCTTAGAGCTCAGAAGAGGAGCAAGGCAATGCTGCTTTGTCTCCCAGCGGAAATTCGAAATATCATCTACGATTTGGTCTTTCGCGAAATAGTGTGGAAGTGGAAAGCGCGATGGGACAGTGTTTGCGTGAGGAGAGCAACCGCATACGAAGAAGCTCCAGAAGGTTGGCCGACCGCGCTGCGCAGGAGGCGCTACCCTTTTGCCCTACTCCGTGTCTGCCGGCAATTATACAACGACACACGACGCCTTCCCTTCGACATGGCCACTTTCAAATTCCAGTGCCTTTCGCATCTCGAGGACTGGCTTGCCACGACGGCCCCGCCGTATATTGCAACACTGCGCGTCGAAGTGCTCTACCACTGCGGACAGTTCATATCGCTTGGCCTCAAACCTCCGGCGGGCACCTGGATCGGTTACGATTTTCCTTATTGTACTGATTCCACGACCAGGAAATTTGAGCTTCCTTCGCTCGCAGAGCTTCATATCAAGGCTCGCTGCTCGGTATGGGGTTACCGCAACAGTCGTTGGTCAGGCCATGGGTATACTCTTGAGACAAAGCGCGCACTGGAGAAGAAAGGGATCAATATCACGGTCACATTTGAGAAAAACCGGGTTCGGGAAGGTTGTGCATTCGGGCAACATACGATCAAGGAAAAGCGCCAAATCGTACTGGACTGAATTTCGGTCGGGAAATTTTGGGACCAATCAGCACATCAAAGAAGCAGTAAGGTAATATGAAGGCGTATATTCATGTGGGGAGACCATTACATCAACCCTATGTCATTCATTTACATGTCTTCGTATCTATCTACCGGATGGTCCTGGGCTTCACCCAGCGCTTTCCATGACCCCGGCCCTTGAACTTGCTAAGCTTGACGACGAACACACCACGGTCGATAGTGTTCACGACAATCCAGCCGTTCGGGAAGGTGTAGTGGGACCAAGTTCCCGCTTCCCAGAGTGCTTCACCGCCTCCACGCTGGTCATCATCCGGCGGGTACACATCGAAGAAAGCAATCTCCTTGACGCTCTTGCCGGTGGGGTCGCGTGGGATACTGGAGACGTCGAGCACGCGCAAGCCGGCTTGGTAGTTGGACTGGTATGCAAGGCCGTCGTAGACGAACTGGTTGTGGTCTACGGAGCGAGTCTTGCTCTTGTAGTAACTGTTCATATTGCATTAGTATAATTCTTCTCAACGAAAAGACTGCGCGTCGATCAGATACCTTTGTCGTATGATCTGCAAAGGGCTATGATAATGATAAATAACAACTTACCCAGTGTTCACAGGCTTCTCGAGGTTCTTTATGTCGAAAATGTAGGTCACAGGGAAACCGTCGAGGGCCGGGGAGTCGGGAGCAGCATCTGCAGGGTCGATCTCGCCTTCGTCAAGCTCGTCGTCCATGATGAGGTGGGTCTGCCAGTTGAGGTCGAGAACCCAGCCCTGGTGTGTGTAGGAAGCACCGACATAAGGCGTGCGGGAAATGATCTTGCCAGTGGTACCGGTCTTGTCGGTGACATCGTAGATGGTGAGCGTGTCCTCGTTGTAGCCGTAACAAATTTCACGGCCCCAGTACTTTCGGTGCGGGCCGCGGTAGATCACACACTGAGCGTCGTGGACGTAGCCATCTGCGGAGGCGCAACCGGGAGAGGTAGGCTTGGCTGGGTTGCTCATATCGATGAAGATGATGCCTCCCGCGCAAGTCGAGTTGCGAGGCTGAGCTCCAACAGCAAATGCATTGCCGTTCTCAAAGTTAACCACAACGTTGTGCGAGCGGCCAATCTCGAGGTAGTCAGAGAAAAGGCCAGTCAGGTCGGTCGCTGTAGAGAAGGTTTTCGGCGTTTTGGGTTTGATCTTCAAAAGCTTCTTCAGATCAAAGATCTGAACGTTGTGGCCCCTTCCTTCTGAGCCCACGACGAGGTAGTCGCCGCTCACTTTGATCTCTCTCCATATGACGGGACTGGCTTGAGCAGGTAGGCGTCCAAGATATACGAGCTTTCCCTTGCTGGTGACCTCAGCGAACGCGGCACCATCTGTTTGACCAATTGCAATGAAATCTCTGCCCCTGTAGGACCAACCCCAGCTGCCAGAGCCCTCGCCGCCAACGCTGCCAAGTTCCTCGTGCGTCTTGAAATCGTACATGTCGATATCCTTGCACTTGTAAGTTTGGTCGGGGTCGCCTTTCACAGCTACAGCCTTGCCATTGGTGCACTTGACGACATCCTTGCGGTGTCTGTCGAAACCTTTCCATCTCTTGTTGTCGTATTTGCCAGCAGCCTTCTGCCTAGCCCAAGCAGACTAAACTGCGTCAGTACAAGCCAGAGGTCATCAAAAACAAACTGTTGTTACCTCTTTGGCCTCCATCATCTTCGCCATAACAGCGCCAGAGTCATACTCATCCTTGGTGTAGCCATAGGCAAGTGGCAGCAATGCTGCCGCGAGAGTGGCGATTTTCATTGTGCTAGAAACACCGCAAAGAGATGCTGCAGTTCTGTCAGATTCCCCAAGCTGCACTGCCTTCTTATACTCTCTTCAGCCTCGGTCATCTCCATTGTGCATCTGTCCGAGAAAACACTCGCCATGCAAGCCACTGCAGTTCCTGATATCGAAAGCCAACCCTACCTTCCTATACCAGGTAGCCAGGTCTTGTACCTCGTAGAAGAGAACGCGCAACATTTTACTGCCGTTCTGGGCGGTGTTGGTGAAGGCTTGTCATCTGCGGAGGCTGCATGGCTATTCGTTGCGTATGCCCTTGGCGAAAACAGGATCACGTTATCGTCTGGGATGTTTCCATTATATGATTACTGCAGATTCTTGCTACGCATTACGCGAAACCCATGCAACAGAGACGAAGAATTTAGGGCTAGCATTGAGTGGTATTTGTTCGAAAGGATGGGCGCTATAGGGTATGTAAACGGAGTGTGAGAGTCGAGGTGCCTGAGAAGCTACCGTACCTTGTTTTGCCATCGTCGCGAACCGGATCGTCTTGGAGCATTGCTGAAAAGCGGAGTCGCTGCTGTAAATGGAAGGAGCCAAGTCCGATAAGAGAAGACGCGCTACGCAAGTGCTATTATGATTCTGGAAATACCTGCTCGACCCACAAATATTAGTCAGTCATCCGATCTAGCTTCGGGTGGGGTAATTTGGCAACCTCACCCCAACAACGTTATCCTCCAACGTTGCCCCCATGAACAATATGCCTCATACTCCTGGGAGACCTACTGGGCATAGATTGCAGCCCTCGGTGCTGCAGGCAGTACTCGAAAAGTTGGCCGCCGGCCACTCAAATTGCTCAATCCAGAGAACAACAGGCGTCGCCTGCTCTACTACTAGGAGGATTAAATTGTCGATGGAGTACTTTGGCCAGCCATACGGGCCCCCTGGTGTTCGGCGTGGGCGCCCACCTATACTTAGTCAGTTTCATAGAGATAAGCTGCTCGAACACCTCAGGGGCAAACCAACCATGTATTTGGACGAGATGCAGGCCTTCTTGTACGACGACTTTGACGTGCGGATCTCCATCCCATCCCTCTGGGAGACCTTGGCCAAACTTAATTGGAGCAGAAAGGCAGCTTCAAAAGCTGCGGCCGAGCGCAACGAGCTACTCCGCCGGGCCTTCCGTGCGCGCTGCCAGCAAATATATACAACTGATCAAG
>ML976670.1:24181-166727 GCA_010015655.1 Bimuria novae-zelandiae CBS 107.79 | reverse complement strand
CATCTAACGCAGAGGGATGCGTTTTGGCCTATAGAGACGGCTGCGACCGCCAGCAGATAAGTTTCGATGCTTTGTGATGGATAATCCAGGAATAGAATTCTCGCTGTTTGTCGTGTTTCCTCCTGTCACCCATTTTGGGTGGTGGAGAATGAAGGCGGGGAAGCGCTTACTAAAACAGTGGGTCGAGCAGGTATTTCCAGAATCACCGATAAGATCTGCACCAAGCATGACCGACAACGTAAAGAGTCATTGACCAATGGAAAGAACCTGGCACTCACAGTGTAGCATCCGACGCCTCCCATTCCCAGCGCACGCTGCGTCGGTATTTGTACAAGTAATTTACCAACGGCCCGGTTGGCGGTAATGCCGACTGTCGCCCATGCTCTTTCAACTTTTTAAGACTGCATTTGAGGCTCAAACACCGTTTTCTCCGAGACCTCTGTCGAAATCCACAAAGACAGACATTTCTTCGGCGGTCATGCCTACCTCATGTTTGTCTTTACGATGATTGAGCGAAAATAGATACCGCTGGGAAAGCATTTGCCGCCTCTCGCCGTAAAGATATTGTTGAGAAAACTGACGGTCAAGCTGTGGGTTGTTGACAAGGGGCGGGAAATTGACCGGGGCCGTGGCATGATTGTCTATTGGAGGCCCTGGGATACCTGGAGGTAATGTCAGTGGTTGATTTCTGACGCAAAGACGAGACTCACTTCCTTCAAGAATTTCCAAAGGGTCAGACTCATAGTCTGAATCTAAAGGTGCGATCTGAAATACCGGTGACAGAGCCGGCTCCTTTCTCTCCCCTCTGAGAGGCAGGCGGTCTTGTGCTTTCTTAGCCTTAGTCTGCACCTGTGGTCGGTCGCTCTTTTGGGTCAATAGGTTGACTTCTTTTGAATCCTCCCAATTCCTAGTCTGCAATTTCGGTTGCCGGGATAGACTATATATCACTGCACGGTCATGCACCTCGTTCAACAGCTTGTTCTCTCTTTGGTATTTCTTCTGACGGACCACTTCCTTCGTTTCGAAGCGAGCAGTGCCGAGATCTTCTGTTGACACGTCTTGCTCCAAGAAAGCATCGCCGTGGTACCGTCTAAGTCTTGAAGGTCGTTGGCGCTGTATTTGTCCTACCAACGAGGATGTCGTAGGCCTTGCAGAGGAAGCACCGGTGCCGGCTAGGGAGGTAGGCGCATTTGGGCGAGTGCCGGGCTTTCCAGGCCATTCTGCATAACTGTCTTCACTCCTCACATATTTCCCATTATCCTGTGCGACCTCATTATCGTCCGCGCCTAGACGACCTTTTTCGAGAAAATGCTGCTCATTCGCAGGGCCATCGTTGCTGCGCCCTGTGATAGGAGTAGATGGACCTGCCATACTGGATGGATTATCAGCACTGTAAAAGCTTTCGTGGTTATAAGTGCTACGGGCACCGTTCACGGATCGGTTACTATGCATCTCAGGCGACCGTGACGGTGGCTTTTGCCTAAGCGATCCACGAACGCGCGCCATGGGACACGATGTGGTTTAGACTGGGTCGACCGGGTGATTTTTGTTGTTTGTTGGGCTGCGTAACCACCGCACTGTGCTCGCTTTTTAGGCGCGGGTGAGCGCTTTCACTGCGTAACCCGGTCAACAGACCGCGGACGTGCGTAATCGCAAGCGCAGATATGATGAGCTGCCTTGGGCACCCTGACCGAAGCTTATATTTCATAGCTGTGAAAAAGGTTGTGCGTCAACCCAAAGTTGGAGGCAGCAGGAAAACCGTCCACCTAACGAGAGAGACGCGCATACTGCTGCAGCAGAGAAGCTCCTAGCAGGTACCATTGACTCGAAGATTCAACGTTGGCGCACACATACATGTTTCAGCCTGGAGTTCGCAGCCCTAACAGCCCTAACCAGACACCTTTTTGTTCTATCTTATTCTCTTGAACGTGAAAGCTAGTAGCGAGCTTTAGCGAATTCGGCGGCCGTTCTACGATGAGCTCGTTTGTAGTGAGTCATATGCCAAGGTATTTCTATCTAACAACACCACACCACAACTCTTTAAAATAATAATAAAAAATATTAAATATTTAGGAAAATATCTATAAATTGTCTCTTCTACCTCCTAGATTATTATAAATTATTATTAAAGATTATGGTTGTGGTGCAGCACTGTCACCTCGAAGATACCTTGGCGTATGACTCACTAAAAACGAGCTCCTCATATAGTGTACGCAATATCCGAAGCTCAGACTCGCCAAAGTGCTTTGTTGTGGAACATGTCGGCGCGATGGTATACAACGGTAGCTTCCATCCATGGGATCCATGGTGTCAGTTCTCAGGACAAAATTAATATTCCATGATTCCTCATTGTGGACCCGAAATACCAGCCATCTTATACGCCAATACGTTACGATATTACCTTGGCACCCGAGCAATTATGAGCACATTCATGGTGAGAGAGTTCCCGGGGCAAATCTCGGTCAGACAGCCTGCATCCCGCGTCGGAGTGCGCTCGAAACTGTATGTTTCAGGGGAGAGCACAGCACTCAAAGAGTGAATGATTATGAACGACGTCGATAGGAAGGGTTAGAAAGTTGGTGACGATGGCGTCGTGATTGCAGTGTCCACGGGTCCACCTGTGCCGGTGGGACGTGGAGGAGGACATGTACTCCCCAAAGCGGCTGTTTGCCAGTCTCACGAATCATGAGAGCTACCTAGGTATCATCCCGAGATTCCGCCTCACACCACGTCCACACCGTCCTCGCTCTAGCTGTTTATGTTGCCTTCTGCTCCACCATCTTGATGCCCTCATTTTCGACCAGTAACTGAATCGGATCGCAGATCTCCGGCGTATATGGTGCCAGAACACCTAGCTTGTGGAGAGCGGGGTGGTTGTCCATCAAGAGCTGGGTGGCGATACCGCATGTGACGCCAACTGACAGAGCCATACCAGAGAAGTCGTCGGGATCACCGAGGAGCTCGAGTGTAGACGTGAAGGTCTCCTGCAAGTGCACGCTAGTGCGGCCGTTCTTGGACCAATTCTGGTGGGCAAGCACCTACCTTCTTTCCATCAGACCACTCAACGACGAACTTGTGCTGAAGTATGACCAAATCTTGCTCACCAGGACAAAAGCTCATGAGTTTCTCAAGCTGCGCACAGAGGGTATCCAGGAGATTTCCTCCAACAATGGTAGCAGGCTCCGACGAAAAGAGTCCCATTCACCTCATGCCGGAGATGATTCGCTCACTTTCGCTCTCGTTCGAAAACTCAGCGACAACACTGATGGAGGCTATCAAAGTTGTTACGGTACGATTCCATCAGGTTCTATGCCAAGACTCTTGGGTGGATCCAGAGTGTATATATATGTAGGATACTTCTACTGTAGAGGAATGAACGCAGCTCTTCCCTTCCTTATAGTTATGAGCCCGAAAGCCTTCAACAATCGCTACGTTCACAGGGTATTGTACTAGGGTCTATCTTTGCAGACCTAGTCAGTTGTTACGTCGTTAAGTTAGGACCTCGTTATTACTAGATAATTAGTTAAGAGACGTAAATTATCTAGGATTAGCGCTAGTTAGGACCTTGTTATTAGAGAATTAACGTTATACAGAATATAGACGCCGTATAGAATACGGACGCCGCATTTTGCAAGAATAGCAACTAAATTAGACCTGCTAATCACGAAAGAGACCATTATACTTAATAAACTAAAGGATTAGTTAAAATAGATATTTCTTAGAAAGGACTACGCAGTCAGGAACTATATTTAAGAATACATTAATCTATCGCTAAGCTACGAAGAAGTCTCTAAGTTAGAGATAAAGAAGCCTAAAAGGCTTAAGCTAAAGGAATTTTATAAGCCAAGAACTACAAGAGGTGGTGACGTAAGTGGCAAAGCAGGGAGCGCAAGGGGCACAGGGGGTGGCGCAGTAGGCGATTAAGATGCCGAAGAAGTCACTATCCTGGACCTTACAGATCAGGAGCTGAGAAGATACGAGCTTTGGCAAAAGGACTATCAAAGTGCACTAGCCGAATGGCGGCAGAAAGAGAAGGCTCTTGGAAACTTTATAGAGTAGATTAATAGAATAATCGCATCGCGGCATATTTATCTAATCGCTGACTGCTCGAGCACACATAAGCGACTAAGAACTCTAATAAAGCACCTTTGTCTTAGCTAGGGTAAGCGCAATGCTTAACTCTAAGCACGTTATTAGGTACTTAAGAATTAACTATAAAAGGCGAACCTTAACACCTAGTTTTAAGACTAGATAAAGACAACGCGTCTTATAACCTAAGCGGGCATGCTAGAGGTCTATAGCAATTAAGCGCAAGAAGACTTTATCCTATTAATTAAAGGCCTAGACAATAGCTAGGCATTAAGTTAGCTATTAGCGCTTATTATAGCAGAACAGACTAGCAAAGACTTTATTAGTATTTTTAATTTAGTGGCCGATTTTACTTCGTACTATTAACGGACTTGACTAATTGCATTAGGACTAGGTATATTCGCTACTCTAGGTGTTGCTCTACTAGCCGATCAGCCAGCCAATTAGTTAAAGGATTAGAAGAATGAGCGTTAGAAGAATGAGCGTTAGAAGAAGACACTAACCTGCCTATATAGCGAGAAGCATAGATTCAACAGTTGCTACTACGTTAATATAGCTTTACGACCTGCTAATTAGCGGCTAAATAAAGACGTTAAGAAGAAGTTCTAGAAGCTTTAAGCTAATTAGTTACCTATAGCAAAGGTTCTTTAAAAAATAGAGAACAGGCTAGCTAAAAGTAATACTAGGACGCCTACTAAGTTAGGAGAAGTCACTACTTTTAATAATAGCTAGTAGCTAGCTATAATGCCTTAGTGTGGTGCACTTTAGGTTGCTGCTACTAATAAGCTAATGCTTTGGCCTCCACTACTAAATAGATGGATTCTTGATCCTGGCTCGAATACGTATGTTACCAATACCAAGGCATATAGCTAGAAGAAGATTTTTAATACTAAGCTAGAAAAAAGCGCGTACGCTAGTAACTAATTAATACCTATTTAGGAATAGGGAGAGGTCCTGCTTAAGATTAATACACCTTTTAGAGTTAAGATAATTTAACTAACATACGTCGCATATATACCTAAGTTCTTTATAAGTATTATTAGCCTATATCGATGCAGAAGCCTAGGCATTAAATTTAACTCTAGCTAAAACTACTTATACTAAAAGAAGCTGTTAAATATAATATACTAGCTTAAATATAATAGTAGTTACTAGTTAATAGACTCGGATTGCAACGACCAACCGCCATTAGAACTCTATGTAACTTAGTACCAACCTAGGCCATCCTACTCTAGCAGGAAGCTAATGAGCGTGAGTGCGATAGAAGCTTATAGAGTGTTTGGCCATGCGAGCCAGAAGGCGATCGCTCATTTATTAGAAAACGTCGATGGAATACAGCTCAGCGAGCAGCCAGAGCATGCGCCGTTGTGAACAGACTATAAGGTCTATACAGAGACGAAGCTACATAAGTTAATAAGCAGGAGAGCTCCACGAGAGCTAGCAGAACGTCTATTCTATTAACTAGGAATAGACCTCATACAGCTAAGGGAGCGCACTAAGCGTTGCTACAATAGAGATCTATGGCTATTCCACGCCGTAGACCAGTATAGCAAGTGGCACGAAGCTTATTACCTACCTAATAAAAGCTTAATAACGCTTTAATAAGTAGCTTAGAAATTACTAGCTAAACTATAACGTCAATTCCGCGCGCATGTAGCTGTTATAAGACTTAATAGTAAACGAGGCTATTCTAAGCTACTTAGTATTTTTAAGGATCTAGGGATTGTCGTCGAACCGCGTGTAGAGTATATAAAAGAGTAGAATAGTTTAATAGAGAAAGCTAGCTATTTAATTATTATCTGTGCAAGAGCTATCAGGCTTAAAGTAGATCTACTAAAAGAGCTATTAAATAAATGCGTTATAGTAGCTATCTATCTGCTTAATCGCACACCTACTAAATCGCTTAACTAAAAAATACCTTATTAGATTATTAGAGGTGTAAAGCTATTAGTAGCTTATTTTAGTATTATAGGAGCACGAGCGTACGTCCTTAATTAGTAAGTAAAGCGCGAAGAGAAGCTAGAATCTCGTGCTTTAATAGGACACCTAGTTGGATACGATTCAACGAATATTTATCGCATTTAGATGCTAACACTAGGCAGAGTTATCAGGACTAGAGATGTGGTCCTTATGCCCTTAAAGCTATACACTACCGACGAGGTATATGCGGAGAAGGAGACGCTACGCAGAGCAGTAACAGTACTAAATATTAAGGAGTTGGATGAGCTAGAGGATCTAGAAATTAATCAGCTACTTAATATAACTCGAAATAATACATAAACAAATACTTTAGAAGATAAGGACAGTGCTAAAGCGTAGCTTCTAGGTAAACTAATGCGCTAGTAGTAGATAATAAAAGTAGTAAAAGCTAAGTTAAGTAAGCAGCGCGGACTTTTAACACTAGAAGAAACGCTAGAGCCTAGTGCTATATCTAAAAATTAGTAGTCTATTTAGATAGTAAATAACGAAGTTAAGCTTCCTCGCGACTAGCAACCACTAGTAGAAGAAGATAAAGCACTAGATTAACATTTAAATAACGCGCGCAGACAAGACAAGATTAGTAGTAATATTAACGCTAGCTATATTATATCTGGCAGAAGGCGCAGAAATAGCAAGACACCTAGAGACTACTTCGCTACATTTGCTGTGGCTGTCAACCCATCCGCGCCAGAGAAGTTACTCAGTGAGCTTCCTAGAACTAGGCTACATCGCGATCAGCTGTCGCCTCCACCAAAGCGATGAAAGGATCTAGAGAAGCACCTATTTAGCGCAGAGTTTCGTGTAGCTATAAGTGCTGAGCTTAATAGTTATAAAAGTAAGGGGTGTTTTAGTAGGACCATAGCTACTTAGGCGACTATACAAGGCGAAGTGCTACTACTTATATAGGTATTTACGTACAAGTTTAATTAGGATAGCTACCTTTACAAGTTTAAGGCGCGACTAGTAGTTAGAGGGGACCTATAGGAAGACTGGGGAGACACCTACGTAGTAACGCTGGTAGCACGCGTTTTCCGCTTCCTAATTGCTTTATTGGCTGCCTTTGGGCTACTTGCCTATTAGTATAATGTTCTGAATGCCTTCCTAAATGCTTATTTTAATCGTCTGATCTATGTACGCACGCCTGACAGATTTATAGATTAATTTAGTAAGCTACTAGAGCTTAAGCGCGTACTCTACGGTCTACGCGATACTTTACTTCTCTAGTATAAGTACTTAAAGAGTACTCTAGTTAAGCTAAGACTAAAGCTAGTTAAGGAAGTACCTTGCTTATTTACTAGCGAGAGCCTAATTATCTTCTTCTATGTTAATAATATTATGGTTCTAGTACACCTAGACAACCTAGAGCATTATAGTTAGTTTGAATAAAGGCTGCGAGCTACATACGAGGTATAATATTTAAGAGAACTAAGGTGGTTCCTAGGTATACAGATTGTGAGGAATTAGCTAAAAGGGAAAATCTAGCTAATTTAGGATTCCTTTATTAACAAGATTGCAACAAAGTTTAACCTTGTATAGACTTACAAGGCCTACCCAGCCATGCCGCTAGTGGAGAATTATCTAGCTCTAAGCACTAAGGAACCGAATTCTTAACGTATCTATACTTATTAGTAACTAGTAGGCTTACTAGCCTATATCTTGACGTTTACACGGCCTGATGTCGCTCGCGCACACTTAGTACTGGCACGTCACCTGCAGAATCTAGGGCAGAAGCATTTAAACGCTACCAAGCATGTATGGCGATATCTAGTTGGCACAAAGCATCTAGCTATCGGAGCCTCACAGCTAGGTATAGAGAACACGACATATCTCTGTAAGACGCCTGAGGACGATCCTAGAGCGGGAACAGAACCACTGTTCTATAGAGCCTCTGACGTAGCATATACTGACGATCCTAATACGCGTTAAAGCTTATAAGGCTACTTGTTTAAGCTATATAGACTGCTAATTAACTAGAAATCGACCTTACAGCGCTTAGTTATAAAATTAACTACTAAGGCTAAGTTGCTCGCTTTGTCTACTACTAGTAGCAAGATAGAATAGTAGAATAAGATATTTAACCACGTACGCTTTTAGCTAGAGATTTTACCTACCTTATACTGTAACAATTAGCAGACTGTAGGGATTGTTAATAAGGCTAAGGATAGGCTTTATACAAAGCTAAGACATGTTGACACACATTAGATGTGGCTACGACAGGAAGTAGATGCTGGGAAGCTACAGATTAAATAGAAGCCTATAAATTAGATGCCTGCGGACGGTCTTACAAAGACACTAGTTCGACAGAAACATAATAACTTTGTTAAACAGCTAGGCCTTACAGATATTACAGAGCAGCTAAAGGGACTATCTACTAGCAACGATGTACTAGAGCCTAATAACTTTTTTACCTAGTATTAAAAAGAAGATCGGGGGGTGCGACTATATAGGGAGACTTAGATTAATATCTTAAAGAAGTTAGCTTTGTTGTCTACTACAGCTGGGGGGGTGTGTTACGGTACGATTCCATCAGGTTCTATGCCAAGACTCTTGGGTGGATCCAGAGTGTATATATATGTAGGATACTTCTACTGTAGAGGAATGAACGCAGCTCTTCCCTTCCTCACAAAAGTGCTGTTGTGCAGTCAGTAAAGGCTCTTCCAATAGAAATAGCATAACTTACGCCTCGTCCGCGCTGTGAGCATCGAGTTAGTGTTGATGAATCTCAGCCCACGCCATGCCGTCCTTCAGCCACGTCTTCCTGGTTTGGTCGAGCCAGCCGATATTGGCCAATGTCTGCACGAAGGCCGGATTGCCTTTGTATTGAAGCGATCCACGAACGACGGTGTGAGCTTCGGGGATGGCATAAAATCGTTGGAATGGAACGGAATCGCGGTTAGGATACGCCACGAAGTCGTAGCCGTCCATAACATAGTATGGTGCGGTCGTCGCCATGAGCGCGTCGGAAGAGATCTCCTCGATTTTACCACTCTTCAGGAAGCGCGCAGAGTTCCGTTATGAGAGTAGAGCACCGCGAGGAGACCACGAAAATTTGAAACCAAGGGGGGTTCAGTGCGCTCGGGTGCTGGAAGACCGCCACAGTACGAGTAGAACTCAAGAACCCTTCCACCCTTGGTATGCACCTCATTGATTTTTTTGATAGCATAGAGGTGGTCCACACCAGGATCGACGCCGACCTCATTTAGCACAGTAATTCCGGCTTTCTTAGCATCTTCATCGAGCGCACGGATAGCGTCTGAAACGTAGCTAGTTGTGACCATGTTTGTGCCGCTTCTGATAGCGGGCTTGATAACTGCAGCGTGATAGATGTACGGAATTAGGGAGACGGCCACGTCGTGGGCTGCAATGTGCTTGGCCAGATCGGCCTCCGAAGTAGCGTCTATGGTGACGGCTTGATGCGTGAGAAGCCGCCTGCGAGCTTCTGGGCGACTTGCAAAGTCCGACAAGCTGCGATGAGTTAGCGCCTGTTAGAGTAGCAGGAGATAGTGGGTCACATACCAACAGTGATAGTGTTGCGTGGGTTGCGAGAAAGATACTCGATACATGGCGGTGTGACCGTGCCGCTGCCGAGCACCAGGATGCGCTTTGTGGTGGCGGGCATTGCTGTGGTGATGAGAGGGTTGTCGAGCGATACTGGACGGCAGGGTTGTTTCTTTCATCTTGGTGTGAGTCAATATAATTTGCCGAGGGTTTTCCTAGGAATGAACAGAACCGTGGAATTGCGCGAAGGCGGGATTGTGGGGCGGTGTCGTCGACGATGGTGAAAGGTACCTGGGTTCGACAACGCGGCTCAGTTAAAATGGCTTTTCGAGTGAAATACCCAGCGAACTCCGAACACCCGGTCCGTAGAAGGTATCGGTGGTTTCGTAAATTCCCGCTCACCATGTGACCTGGGTGCTTATTAGGTAAATCGCTTCCTGCACGTCATTTGACCTCACCTATTTTTTATATAATTAAATACTTGTTGGCTTCAAACCTGCGCAACACTGCTACGGCTTTTACCACCATGCAGTTTGCCTGCAGTTTGTTGCGCAGTTTGCCTATAGTTTATTACGCTAGTCCTAATTAGGCTAGCAAGGGACAAACCACGCTCGATAAATACTTCTTATAATAGCCTACTACAATAGATCTGCAATTAAGAATTAAATCAATACCATATTATTGCAATAAAGTCTTGATCCAACAGCCTATTGCCGTATTAACACTAATTAGTGGTTGCTACACCACAGATCGGCAAGATATACTGTGTACAGGGAATCTCAGCGCACGTTTTAGGCTAAGTATTCTGGCGATAGAAGCGGTTAGCGCATGCCTCCTCCCCTACCAAGGCCCAGGATACAGCATCGCTAGTGCGAAGTACAGGTACGACAAGCTCACTGCTATCCTGTATCAGGATTAGCGGCGCCTCGTATTTGAAGGATCTCTCCGCCTGGATTATCCCTACCAAGGCTTAGTTTAGAAGGAGATTTGCGTCAACCACGCTAACTCTTGTCAAATCACACCAATTACAGGCCTATATCTAAAACGCTATTATAAAGTACACCTAAACAAAGGATCGCTCGTGGTACCTAGATAAGATAATCTATAAGGACTAGTACGCTAACTAAGATTTTAACATTACTAACGCCACCGTTAATATAGACAAACTTAACACTATAGTTATTAACTAGATAATACAGGTGGAAGAAGATAATATATTTAACCTATTTTTACTACTTAAGTTTAAGGAGTATTTTAAGAATTTTACCTACAATCTCTTTAATAGTATTAATAAGCATATCTAAAAAGCACTTAAAGAGCTCCTCCGCTAGCAAGGCATCTATATTAAGCAAGGTAATAATAATAATCTCCCTAACTAATTCGCAGAACTCCTTACATTAACCGCTATCCTAAAATAGCCCGCCAAGTATCTTAAGCTTATAAGGCTCTGCGAAGGCTTCAAGTGCCACTAGATTATAGATAATAAAGAATAATAGTGGTAGCAGCGAGCTCCGCTAAGTGGAGGATTATTATTATTATTATAACCTAGATTTACGCCTGTGCAGAATAACTCTTATTTACTTACTAATCTTACTAAGTTATACACGCCGGAGCAGAAGTATTTAGGTGATAAATACGACATCCTTAAGACAAAAATTAAGGTGTTCAACGACCTTTACACTAAGGTTAGGATTAATAAAGATAAGTAGTATAAAATAGCACTCTCTGTTATACTTACTAGCCGAGCGCTTTAGTATTACTACGATTACATTACTCCCTAGGCGCTTACGCTTACTTATAATATAATGCTTAACAAGCTGCGCACGTACTTTAACACTATATAAGCTTACTAGATGTACCTCTAGGAGTGGCATAGCACTACGCTTAAGAGCGTTATAACTACTAACCCTAAGAAAGACCCTATAGAGCGTCTTAAAATAGTTATTAATAAGATAAACATGCTCTATTAGGCACTATTACAGGACTAGGGTAAGAGCTATAATTAGTATTTACTTACGCAATAGCTCCTTAGCGCATGTCGTAGTATTAAAGTAACTACTATAGCTTACTTAAAGCTAGCGACTATATTTAAAGGTGTTACTATAAATCTCCGCAACGTAGTTAGCATGTAGTTAAGCTATTATCCTAATAGCTAGTTTCTATCACGAGATGCAGATAAGTAGTATTACACTAATCGCCGCTACATTTATAATAATTAATAAGCTATAGGATTATTAGATAATAACTACTATAGTTACTACTATTAAGGTTAAGGCGGATCGCGCGGCAATTAATTTAATAATAATAACTATTAGTTAAACTACTTAGGTAATTATTATAATAAGACATGCTTTATCTATAAGTAGCCTAAGTGCTAGTTAACTTAATACTTAAAGAAGGAGCGCATAGAGTATCGCCAACACTATAACTAATACGCTTAAGATAATCCTAATACCCTAAGCTATAAAGTGTTTCTCGCCAGCTATAAAGGTATAGAGCTTGAAGATAGCGACGGCAGCGATAATAATGCTAGTAATAATAATATTAAAGCATATTTTACTAACTAAGTCTACTTAACTACATCCTGCAGTAAGATTAACGGCAACGCTATTGTCTCTAGCCTTAATAACGCTGCCGCACTTTATGCAATTACAGGCAATAATTTTTATATCTCTAGTAAAGTAAATAAAGATGCTTAACTCTTCTTATTTAATTCACGCTACGGCGCAGATATCTTTTAAGGTATTATGCCTAATACTAGTGTAGCTAGTGTCTTAACTACTAGCAAGACACAAGTAAAGGCGCTGTAGCTTATTTAATTATCTATAGTTATTAAAAAGTCTACTGCAGGACGTTGTTGAATCTAATTTAAAGATAATTTAGAGTGTTTCTCCCTTAGCGACATTAATATTAGCACGCTATTTAGTATAATCACCTTTATAGTAATGCTAACTAACACACTATTTCTACTCTGCTTAAATAATATAGATTATTATAGTATATTCTTTAACAATATCGATAATATGCTCGTTTAAGGTGGCAAAGAATTCCTAATTATCCGTAAATAGGGACATCTATGGCTCCTGCTTAATAAATAAGAGACTATTATCTACTACTTAACCAAGACTAAGCTGCGCTAGCTTTACTAACGCTTTAGCTATCCTGCTGCTAGATAACTGCACAAGATTCTTAGTAAAGCAGGCTATAAAGACATTAATAAGGACATTATTAATTGCATTAATAAGTACTGTTACTAGTGTCAAATCCATAGCAAAGCACCTGGCCGTTTCCGCTTTACTATTCGCGATAACATGGACTTTAACTTATGCGTTATTATTAATGTAATATATATTAATTAGAAACTAGTGCTCCACGTAGTTAATAAAGCCATAGCTTTTTAAGCTGCTCGATTCATGCTAAATATCTAGGCAAACACTACTTAGGATCTCCTTCGCGCCATGTAAATTAACATGTACGTTAGTTCTCCCGACGTTATTAAGATAAATGCTGGCAAGAACTTTATTACTAACGAGTTTATTAATAACGCCACGTTACTTATAATTAAGGTTAAGGAAGTCCCGGTGGAGGTATATTATTTAATTAGCAAGGTTGAGCGCTATTATGCTCCCATCTGCCGTGCTTATAGGGTGATTTCTATAGACGTTAGACGCACAACTGCTCCTAAACATATCTTATAGATAGCTATTAAGGCTGTTAATAACACCGCAGGTCCTAATAGACTTGTCCTAACTCTTCTTGTCTTTAGAGCATATCCTCGCCTGTTAAAGAAATCACCACTATTGCTATCTATTACCGCCCGCGGCGCTGCAGTGCGCAAAGCAATAGCTAAAGTGCGTAAGATTAAGGCAAAGCGCTAAGTTAATAAGGCTTTTATAACTCGTAATAGTCTTAACGTAACTAATGTCTTACTATTGCCTATCCTAAGTAGCGTTAAGGTTTAATAAGAGAACTATAAATAGTCTAGCCCGTATTAGATAATTGCCCTCCACGTTAACAAGCAATCCGTAGTTGTTAAAATTAATAATAAATAAGTTACCTTTTACATCACCGTAGTGCGCCCGTATTATATAGACGATACGACTATTATTACCCCTCCCGTAAAGGACGAGGACAACGGTAGCTCTAATAATAATTTTACTCCTATTATAGAGGAGCCCGCGCCCAAGCGTAAGCGCGATAGGCTAAAAGGCTTAAGGAATAAGCTAAAACCTAATAAAGTTATAACTACTATAGTTAACCTTAATTAACGTGAGCGTGATAATCTTGTCCTAGCTAAGAAGCTACGAGTAGTTAGTAAGATTACAACACTAGGGTAACTATTTAAAGCATCTATAAAAGTAGAGATTAACGCCCTTATAACATAAGGTATCTTTCGCTTTAAGAAGTATAGTCCTTACTATTATAATAAGGTCCGCATCTTTAAGTTACGTATTATTAATAAAGTTAAGGGCAAGACTACTAATCGCCCGTATAAAAAGTCCTATCTTGTTATCTAAGAATACGCTAATAACGATAAGAAGCTTATCCTAATATAGTCTCTTACTATCCAGCGTGCAAGCCAGCGTGTGATTATCGCTCTAGCACTATCACTATTAAAGCTGGGCATGTACCTTTGGCTCCGTGACATTACTCAGGCCTATACGCAATCGGATAATCCACTCCAGCGTACTATTATGGCTGACATACTAGCCTAGCTTAAGGAAAGTTATCTAACAAACATAGTTATAGTTATTATTAAGCTACTATACGGCATTGCTGAAGCAGGTGCCTATTAGTGGTTAACGTATAATAAACACTACACTAAGACTCTCTACATAGTAACATCCACTTATAATTTATGCCTACTTATTAGTAAGACTAGTAGTAAGTGCTTTAGCATTATTAGCATGCAAACTAACGACACGCTTAGTCTATTTAATAAAGCTTTTATAGACCTTAAGGACTAAGAGCTACGTTTTAAGGCTAAGCCTAAGTAGTTTCTCTTACTAGACGCGCAAATTAACTTTAACAGCTATATTATTAAGCTTAATAATAATAATTGCGCTATTACTCTACGCTAGAAGAAGTAAGGCGAGAAGCTAGAAATAGCTAATAATAAGTAATTATATATTTAATAGCGCGCTCGAGGTGCTTATATTATAATAATTTATTAACCTAAGGCGAGCTTTGACCTCGCCGCCGTAGCCTAAGCGAGTAAGCCCATAAAAGAAGAAATTACTAGATTAAATAAGCGCATTATCTAGCAAAAGGAGAATATTACTCGCGGCCTTAACTTTATCCTACTAGACTTAAGCAACTTAAAGCTATACGCCTTTATTAACGTATTATTTACTAATAATAAGGACATGTTATTATAAATAGGCTTTGTAATCACGCTTAGTAATAAGACTAAAGATAGCGATTGTAACTTTAAGTTTACTAGTAATATTATTTACTAGTTATCTATTAAGTGTAAGCGCGTTACTCGTAGTATTCTTATATTTAAGATTTACGCGATAGCCTATAGAGTCGACACTATAATTATAATTAGCGGTACAATTAACATAATTATGTAGCGACTTAACCTTTTTAATAGCTTTATTATCGTGTGCACTAACTCACGCTCCTTATATAATTACTTTATTAAGCTTAGCACTACTAAGAAGAAGCGCTTTATAATTAATATTATAGCTTTGCGTGAGGCCTATAAGCGCAATAATCTTATAGACATCCGCTAGATTAATAGACGTGACAATCTAGCAGACTTAATAACTAAGGCTAGCTCTAACTTAGCTATAGAGCATCTTATTAACTATAACTAGCTTAAGCTTCGCGTGCAAGGCTAGGTTAATCGTGCTAAAGTTAATACCCTAGAGTACAATTATAATAGCAAGAAGTAGTAAGTCTATAAAAGGAGTAGTAAAATAGGCACTAAGAGGACGCGCACTAGCGCTAGTCTGGTTAGAAAACTAGTAACTATTATAAATTATGTTTTATTGTAGATTTGAGCGTTCTAGGCTGAACTGGCCACATGTAGTATAAAAGAAAAGATAGCTAGTGTTGGCTTTAAACCTGCGCAACACTGCTATGGCTTTCACTACTATGTAGTTTGCCTACGGTTTATTGCGCAGTTTGCCTATAGTTTGTTACGCTAGTCCTAATTAGGCTAGTAGGGGACAAACCACGCTTGATAAATACTTCTTACAACAGCCCACCACAATAGATCTACAATCAAGAATCAAATCAATACCACATCGTTGTAACGAAGTCTTGATCCAACAGCCTATTGCCGTATCAACAATACTATATATAAATTTATTTTTTAAATAATATCCTGCTATTATTTTTAAAGGTTATTATAATACTAGCTAAAAGTTATAAACGTAAAAGTACTTAAATATTTAAGAAAGGTAAAAATTTACTTTAAGTAATATAGGTAGTTAAAAAGTTATGTATAATAAAGTTATCTTATAATTTTTTTTTTAAAAAAGTAAAGGTCAAGGCACCTTTATAAAAAATAATAAATAAAACTAATTATATAACTATTACTAAGGTAGCTAAGGTAAAGTAACTTAAGAATAAAAATATTAAAAAGTAAAAAATATATTTAGAAGATAGCCTATTATTAGCCTAGCTAAGTCCTTTTATATATTAATTAAATAAGTAGCTTATTAAGGTATTTATGAGGCACTTTGTGGCAGGCAATTTGGATTAGGATAAATATGTATATTAGACAAATCCTTGCAGGATGTCGAAGTGTCTATAGAGGTATATATAGACTAGGGCACGTGACTGAGCCAGGGGTGCTCCAGAAGTGGCCCGAGGGAGGTCCGGAGGATCTCCGAGGGTTGCCTTCTATAGAGGTTAAGAATGTCCCTGACAGTGTTACTATAAAGTGTATTATAATAATAAAATAGTTAATAGCGTAAAGGATAGTAATTATAAGTAACTACTTAGTAGCCTAATAGTAAGTAAGGTGTAAAAATAGGCTAACAGCGTTATTATAAAAATAAGTATTTAAAAAAAAGTCTTTCTTAAGAGTCTTATTATTATTATATGTTTAAGTTAAACTTTAGTAAAACATTATATAGTAAATACTTTTAAATATAAGAAAAATTACTTATATTTTACTAATATAAAAACTAGCGTAAAAAAGTTACTATAATTAGCGCTTTAGGGGCTACTACGTATATAAATTTTAACTTAGTACTATTACTAAAGTTACTTTAAGTATTTATTTTAAGTTAGTTATGCGTAGGTAGCCTATAAGACTTTTAAGTATTGCTTACTACTACTAATTACTAACTTACTAAGCTACTAGACGTTATAGTAATTAACTAAATAGGTAATAGGCTAGCTATCTAAATACAGGACGCGTGGAGGTGCTAGGACACCATGTGCTCGAACTACACCCATGCGTGCTACTTTTAGCGTACTAAATTGTTAGTGGTGCGATTCTCCGATTATATGCCCGTCGAGGGCAATATAGTCGCCATATAGGCCCCCGAGGTGTCACTGTAAAGGTGTACAGTTGCAGCGCCGTCAGACAACGTTCGATTAATAATAGCGAGGTCTCGTGAGTAGGTTAGGCGATGGCTAAGGCGGAGTAACTTAAATAGTAAGCCTATAATAAAATATATATTTAAATTACTAATCGCGTCTATAATAAGTTAATTAGTATAAAGTTAGCTGTAACAGGAACAATCGCTCGTCGACACGAGAACCCTTGGCCAGTCAAGACAGGATTCGAGATCATCCGAAAACCGACACTCATCCGTATCGGACCAATTTCGGATCTATCAGACCGATGGGGAACTACGGATCCGATTCGGACCTATTTCGGATCCATCAGACCGACGGTCAACCTATGGCAGATATGTGCTAGCTAGCCATCTGGGAAGAGGTGTATTTAGAGAAGCTTAGGGCCTTTGTAGTTTAGTACCTTTTCTATATCCTTTCGTACCAGGCCTATAGGCACTTAATTCATTCAAGGCTCTATTCTTATATACGCACTCCCATATGCCTCTGCTAGGAGATACGCCAACATCGATCCTTTAAGTGACCTGCGCCGATACATTAGCTATTTTAATAATTATTTACTTAGTAGTAAAAGCCTAACTACCTACTAAATAATTTACTAGTTTTAAAATAAAATCTATTAACTTATAGTAATATAAAAAGGTTTTATTATATAATACTGCTCTTCCTATAGTAGTGGCTTACTAAGGGTCTATACAAAGATTATAGAGATATAAGAAAAATCTTTACTATAGTTAAAAATAATAGAATTAACCTTAATATTCTTATGAATCCCTTAGAGGCTAGCATGCTATATATTTTATAATAAAGAGTATAAAAGTTACTACTACTTTTATTATTTAAATTTTAAGTATATGTGTTATGAGGCTCTCACACCTTAGTCCGGTCCAGGTTAGGGCGGTAAGGTATCGTGGTGCTTTACGGATTATTTAGTAGTATAAGTTAATGCGACACTTAGCGTGGCTAAATAATCTAATCTTATAATAAAGTAAGATAACTATTAGTCTATATAGGAGAACGTACTCGCACAGAAGATATGTAAGTTAACTACGAGGAGAGAAACAATATAGGAGAATCGTTACACTATATACCAGTCTATTTCCTCCTTGTAGTCCCGCCAAGACTCCGTAGTCCCAGGGACTCTAGTAGTCCTATAGAACTTCCTTTTATGCGGGACTTTATCACGTGACTGCTAACATAAGCTGCCCCACGCCTCTTTGTGTTTCGTTATTTTTATTATCCTATTAATAATTACTTTCTTAGCGTAATTACCTAGCTTCCTTCTTTTAGTCCTTGTAGTCGTAACACTATCCTCCCTTTTAAGGTTGTTGTCCTAACACCTTATTTTACTATGCTATGCTGTTAGCGCGTAGGTGCTAATTATTATAAAGGTGCGTCTCCCCCGCGTCTTAAGGCAGGCCGTAGCCTCTCCTTAATTCCCCTCGCCTCACTAACTATGCTAAGAACCCCCTATTTGTCCCTTGCAACCCGTCGTGCCCGTGCGTAAAAGGTAGAAGCTTAAGGCCTAGAGATAGCGTCTAGTTATAAGCGTTATTAGAAGAAGAAGTTACAGTGTTTTATTAACGCTACCTCTAGGTATTGTGCGGGCTGTCTCGCAGCCCATGCCGAATATAGTCTATAGATTCCCGAGAAGGATTGGGAGCGCGTTTAAAAGGAGAAGCGCGAAAAGCGCCTTAAGCTTCTTTATATAAAGAAGCTAGCTGCTCGCTTAGAGCGTAAATTAGTAGAGGTAGAGGAGAAAGAGCGTAAGTATGCTTAACATAACCTACGTATAGCTAATGCAATTAAGGCGTTAGAGTAGCTAGAGGAGGATCTAAAAGGTATAGCTAGCATTCGCGAACTATTACTACACGTACCTCTAGGGGCTAACTTAGGCTAGTTACAGGCTAACTTATTTATTTCTTTTAACCCTTCCGCGTCCTTTAACCTTTCTAAGTTCCTTGCTAATCTAGTCGCGGCGCCTCTAGATATTCCTCGTAGAACTTCTCTAGCGCTGTCCTACAGTTCGTAAGGTTTTGTACTAGTTCCTATATATTATAGTCCTCTGGCCATCCTTCCCACTTCACTAGATACTTGTACTAACGCCCAATTTCTTGTAGGTTCCTAATAGCTTCGACCTCGTACTCCTTATCCTCGAGTTCGAGTTGTGTTTCTAGTTCGGCATTTGGTGGTGCTGGTTTTAATAATAACTTGTGGAAGACTGGGTGGATTCGTGTATCTATAGATAACTATAGTTTAAAATTAACTAGTCCTTTGACCTCTTAAATTTCGAATAGTCCTTTTTAAAGGTTATTTAGTTTTTTACTTAGTCTTATTATCTTAAGATTTTTTCGCAAGAGGAGGACTCTATCCCTCTCCTTAAAGGTTAGTCTTATAATCCTTTTTTTATTTGCCTGTTGCGCTATTTATTTATTACGCCGCGCGATGTTCTCGTGCAGTGTCCTATACAGGTCCTGCATAAGTTTGGCTTTGTTAGCTACGTTCTTCGCAATACTCTAGATGTTTAATGGATCCCGGTGAGTCGTCGGCTCACATCCATGGTTGGCATAATATGGCGAGTACCCTGTAGTCGCCAATCTTGCACTATTGTATGCCAGCTAGGCTGTTAGTAATAGCTTAACCTAGTTGTCTTAAAGCTTATTTACATACATCTAGAGATATTATTCTAACGTTTAATTTATTTACTTAGTTTAGCTATTTATTTTAAGATAAAAGCTCGTCGTGAGCTTGTGCTTAATCCCTAATTTAGCTATAAACGTGGTCCAGTACGATAATATAAATATCTTAGCCCTATCTATAATAAACTTGTTAGGTCGTCTAACCTGTAATATTAGTTCTCGTTCTACTACATAGGCTAGTTCTTTTGCTGATATAGCTTCCCTAATTAGCACAAACCTCGACTCCTTAGTAAGTTAATAGATTATAACTAGGATTAAGTTGTAAGGATCCTTGTTCCCTGGTGCTAGTAAGGCTAGTAGTTTTACGATAAAGTCCATGGTCACGCTGGACCATAGTCTTAGGGGTGGCTATAGTGGCTATAAGAGGCCGTAGGGCTTATGTCTCTTAGGCTTATTCTTATAGTAGGCTAAATAGTTGCCTAAAACCTTCTATACCGCCTAGCGTAGCCTAGGGATAGCATATTCGTTCGTGATTTAACGCGTCGTTTTAGCGATCCCTAGGTGCCCCTAATTCTTGTCTTCGTGTAGCTTTTTAATTAGCAGCAGAGCTATCTGCTCGCTAATCTAGATATAGTTTTAATAGTCCCGTGCCGTTAATTTTGTAGCTTAGTAAAGGTTATACGCTTAACAATCCTCGTTCGTGAGCCTATCGTAATCCTATATCCTATCCACGACTGGCCCGTGATAGGCGAGATCCGCGCGCTGTACTTCTAGTGCTAGCGCGAGCTATGTCTTATTATAGCGAAAGGTTCCGTCCTTCGCGTAGGTTAAGATTACAATATAGTTACTACTATTATCTTCTTCTATAAGGTCTAACTGTCTACTAAGTGCATTTACTATAGCGTTTACGTTTCCTAGCAGATGCGTAATGCGGAATTTAAATTCCGCTATTTATTTAGACTATCTAGCCTATCGCTAATTAAGCTTCTTAGTCGTTGTGAAGCAGGTTAGATTAAGGTAATTAAAAAATACCTCTATCTAATGCTTAGCTCCCTTAAGCTGTGCTTCCTATTATTTAAAGTAGTTAATAATAGCGAGTAATTCCTTATCGTGGATTTCGTAGTTAAGCTCCGCTCCTAAGAGCTTTCTTGCATAATAGAAGACGGGTCTCTACTTTTGGTTATCGCATTCTTGTAGTAGTACGGCCCCCAACGCATAGTCCGATGCGTTTGTGTAGATACGGTGTTGTCGCTCCGGGTCGTACATCTGTAGTAGGGGTGCCGTTAGGAATAGGCGTTTTAGTTATTTAAAAGCTTCCTTCTCTATTTCCTGCAGAGGACGCCATTACCTTTACCAACTTCTAAATTCTAAGAACCTGTTAAAATCTGTATATTTTTTATTAGATTTAATTTTAAAATTACCTAAAACCTATCTCTACGCCATCCTTTGCCCCTGTAGTGCCTATAGCTAGTAAATAATAGCATAGAGACGCCTGCGAGACTCCCCCTAAAAGCCTCTATAGCAACCTGCCCCGCTAACCTAGAGTTAGTAAGACACCTTAATATAAGCCACCCCTTAAGGAGACAGCCACAGTAGCATGTAGCAGCGATACTACGTCTTAACCTAGGTAGAGAAGTGTAGACCAGAAACGCGCTAGCTACTACTATAGTAACTAAAGCCCTAATAACCCACATCACGGCCGCCAAACAAGCTACCGCCACCTAGGAGGCCATAATCTACACCCTAGCACAGGCTATAAATAGCTACCTTAATACCTATAAGCTCCCTAAAGAGCAAGCAGTCGCTAACGCCCTCTACTAGCGCGTTATATAGGCCCTAAAAAACTCTATTTTAGCGCCAAGCCTCTTGCGCATAGACCACACTAAGAGTATTAATACTAACGCTAGTACTAGTGCTAGTAATAGTAGCCATAACTATAGCAGGGCTATAAGGCTAAGAATATAGGCAAACGTAGCTACTAGCGCGAACCCCTTAAGCACAGGGTATACTACCTTTAGTAGTAACTAGAGCAGCACTAGGGCCACTACTAATAAACACACTTGCTATAGTTAAAGCAATACTAAGAATCTTAAAATCCTTATTATAGTGCCTGCGCCGGAGCGGCTCTTACAGAGCTTACTATATGTAATTAGAAAGGCCATTTACAACACGCTAGGCCTTAACCTTAGCGCCATACCTAGCGCCTTAAAGACTAGGACAGGATGGGCCGTCACCCCCGCTAATAATAAGATAAGAGACAGCCTTATAGAATAGGAAAAGAAAGATTTAATAATAAGCGCTATAAGAGGTAGCATAGCTAAGCTACTATAGAAATAGTTTAACTATGCTATACCTAACGTCCCTAGCGCGTACTAATTCTTGCTAGGCCTAAAGGTGCCAGTTACACACGATATAATAGAGGATAAGGTAACTATATAGACAGGCTTACTACCTACTAACTATAGATAGTTAAGGCATGGCGCTAATAAAGACGGAACTATTACCTAGATTATCTCCTTTATAAAGAAAGTGCGATAATTTAGGCTCCTAGGTAATAGTAGCGCCTTAAGGGAGATTACTAAGACCCTAGCTATATAATAATATAACCTAGGCTACTAGGGCTACTATAACCTACTGAAATGCGTGCGCCTCCCCCGCTGTAATAACTATGGTAAGAAACAAGAGGACTATACAGGCCCCCTAGGCTTAGGATGCACCTATCTAGTGTAGTACACTAATTATCTTAGGCTATATTAGGTAGGGCATATTAACTGCCTGGTAGCGCCTCGCCGAGTTAACAAGCAGGTAATTAGGCTAACGAGGAGGGAAATAGGCACATACCACCGCGCTAATTATTAGGCCTATAAGCATACTAATCGCCCGCCCCTAGGTACTAAAATAGAGGTAGCAACCGTAGCAGCCCAGGACAGCTTACTAGAGCTCTATAATGGCCTATATAGTGCCCTTGCTGCCTCTAGCTTATATCTAGCAGGCGTAGTAACAACGCTAGTAAACGCTAATAAGTAACGCAACCTAGGACTAGAGGCGTTAATAAGGCCCTCTACCCGCCTATAACGTTTTACTTATATCCCTAGGAACCTAAATCTAGTAGTAATGTCGGCGCGTAGCGTTGCGCCACCTTAAAATTATATAGCTTTATCCTTATTAGAGAGAGACATAGGTATAAGCGATAAGAATAATCTCTTATATTAAGCACACTTTTATAGAGACAAAGGACTCCCCTTAGGGAGCGTAATATACAGGTTAGCTAGATAAATGTAAGGCGAAGCTTGCCTAGCTATATTACGGCCCTAGAGCTCGCTTTTTAAGAAGGTATTAACATAGTATGCATATAAGAGCTAGCCACGTGGCCTAGCACTTGCACCTTAAACTACCCAAGCTACTAGTTATATCTACCTATTAATAGCTAGGACGACCCCTAGCATAGGGAGATATAAAGACCTAGAGTCCTTATCTACACGCTAAAAGGCGCACAGCTCTATATTACGACTATAGCGCCCCTGTAGGACAGGGACAGACAATAGATTCAGGTTAACAGGGTTTCTATCCTCAACATCTATAGGCAGCCTTAGACCATACTAGTCCTAGAGTATGTTACAGGCCTTACCCCCCCAGCAAGATGCCTAGTAGGGGAAGACTTTAACACTAAGCACGATATATTTAAGCCTAGTATTATTACCTTATAAGGCGGCGCCAAGCTTGCGCGCTAGGCCATAGATAATAGCATAGACTATATTAGAGAACCTAGTAGAGCCACCTATAGAGCTAGCCACGTTCTAGACCTTAGCTTCTCTAATATCGTCTTTACTAAAATGGAGGTGCGCGACAACCTGCACTATAGCTCTAATTACGCTACCTTAGTTATAACACTACTAGGCAGAGGCATACTAAGCCACGAATAATATTACCTTAGGCTTCTTAAAAAAAAGCTTCTTCCCTTTACCTAGCTAGTTATAATAGATATGCTATAGCTACCCTTAATAGTAGTGGCCTCTAACCTACGCTAGGTAGAAGAGTGCGCCGCAGCGCTAACCTTATTACTCTAAGATACTCTACGCAAAACCAGCTACCTAAAGAGGGATAGTAAAAAGGCGGCACCTTAGTAGATAAATAAGTACGCTAACGCCAGGCGCCTGCACCTTAAGTTTAGACGGGGCTATATAGGCACCTAGACCCTAGAGACTCGCAGCTTCCTGACCATAGTAAGAAAGGCTAAGAGATAATACTAGCAACATACTATCGATAGCGTAAAGGAGGACTCTAACCTCTTTTAAATTATAGGCTAGCACAAGCTAGAGCTAATAAGACTAAACCCGCCGCTAGCATATAAGGGGCGCTATATTACTAACCCGCAGGAGAAAGCGGAGACGCTTAGATAAGTAATACTTTACTATTTTAATAGTAGCGATAACCTACTAAAGACTCTAGAACCTAATATCTAAAGATTACAGGGCTATTACGCCCTCTCCTAGGACCTATACCTTTCCCCTAAAGAGGTTAAGCGTAATATAATAGAAGTCTTAAGCACTTTACCTAGTATAAATAGGATTATTATCTACATGCTTACCGCATGCTAGCACTATATCTAGACATATCTTACTAGCCTATACTAGCGCTGTCTAGCCCTTAGCTACTTCCCCCACGCGTGGAGGGTCGCAGAGGTCGTTATAATACCTAAGATAGGTAAAAAGGACAAATTCTCCCCTAAATTATAAAGACCTATCGCCCTGCTATCCTGCCTTAGCAAGGGCCTAGAGAGAATCTTAGTAAGGAGATTTACCAGCACTACCATGGCACACGGCATACTAAGCCCCTAACACGGGGGGGCTCTCCCTAAGAGATTAGCCATAGACCTAGTAGCCGCCTTTATATATAACGTAGAGGACGCCTTCTCTAACGGCCAGCACGTTACTATAGTCACTATAGACGTCTAAGGCGCCTTTAACGCACTTCTTAAAAATTAACTTTTACATAGAATAAAGGCCTAAGGATAGTATAACAGCGCCCTCCTAATTATAAAAAACTTCCTCTAGGACCGCCGCGTCTAAGTGCGATTAGAAGAAGCCACCATAGCGCCCTACCTAGTATAGTGCGGGACGCTGTAGGGCTCACCACTATTACTAGTGCTATACACACTTTATCTGGCAGAGCTACTTTAGCAAGACCCTACTAGGCGCTTTAGGTACGCAGATAATATCTGCCTCTATAAGCGATCCTACTCCCTAAACCAGAACGTAGAAATACTAGTAGAAGACATAGGCGCTATAAATTCCTAGGGAGACGCTAATCACGTGGTATTTACCCTAAAAAAACTTAAAATAATACACCTAACTAAGCAGAAAAGTAACTATTCGCCACCTATCTAGATTAATAATTAGCTTATCCTCTAACCTATACTACTAGACAAGGCGCTACGCTAGCTAGGTATTTACTTTAATAAAAAGTTTAATTTTAAAATACATATTATTACCTGCGTAGCTAAAGGACGCGTAGTTGCATAGCACATTCGTAGCCTTACCAGGATCTAGCACGGCCTACTAGCCAGCTTACTACGTAAAGTAGTCATCTCGTGCGTACTGCTACGCCTACTATATAAAAACAAGACCTAGTATAGAGGGCGCACGAAGCCCCCTAAGATTATAAAAGCTACGCAGAACCAAAAGGTTAGCATATAACTCAGGTGGCATATCGCCGCCCTAGAAAAGGCCCTTACGATAGCGATTAGAGGCGTCGTCCCTACCTATCGCACCACGCCTACTGCCACGCTATATAGAGACGTAGGTATTCCCTTAGTAGCTATAGCGCTTAAAGAGTGTAAGGCGAAGTTCGCTATGCGCCTATACTACGTTAATAAAGGTTACCCGCTTACAGCGCGCACGCGACTAATTATAGTATATAAAGGAAGAGGCGCTAGACGCCCGCAGTGCCTATATATAAAAGTTTAATTACTTATATAGCTATTCGCACTAGTACCCCGCCCTATACTACTATAACTACACTATTCTAACTAGTGCCGAATAGACCCTATAAATAATAAGCCTAAAAAGCTCGCTACTAAAGAATTTAAATAATAGTAGACAAGCCTGCCTACTAAGATAATTATAGTGTTCTTAGACGGCTTGGAACAGCGCACAGAAAACGGCGAGCGCCACGTAACCTATAGATACGCTATGTACCAGGGCTAGAGTCTACTATACACAGGTAAAGGCTCCCTTAACACGCGGGCCCACGTCTTCGACGCAAAAGTAATAGGGGCCTAGAGAGATCTTTAACACGTGCTATAGACTTAGGCGCACCGCCTAAGCCAGATCTAGATATATATAGACAGCACATTAGTTATCTAGGGCATTAGGGAAGACCCCGCGCTGTTATTCTAGTAGGCCTTTATACGCTACTAGGAAGCTATAGACACCTAGGATATTTAAATCTAATAGTTACTAGGCTACATAGGTATTAAGGGCAATAAGCTAGCTAATTAGCTAGCAGATAAGGTAGCTAAGGACCCACGCCTACCTATAGGGAAGGCAGCTAACCCTACAATATTAGGTCTATAATCTAATACGCGTGTATACGTACGCGCTATATAATAAGAGTGGTAGCGCACATGCATACTAAATCTCTCTATATAGTATAACTAGTAGGGCCTAGTATACACCCCCTCTAGGTAACTGCCGGAGCTAGAGCTTACACGCCCCGCCCTGGCTAAGCTCCTATCCATAAGGACAAGACACGGCAACTACGCCTAGTACTATAGGAAGTTTAAATATAATAAGGAGACCCTTACGTGCACCTACGGAGTAGACCTAGCCCTAGACTATATTATACACTACCCACGGACAGTGCAACGCTTTAACTATTAGCTATAACGCCTAATATATCCCCTAACAGACACTAGAGAAGGAATACAGTACCTTAGGACGCTAAGCCTAGAAGAATACGTAACCCTTTTTACACTTAGTATTAGTAATAGCACACGTTAGTAAATAACTAACTAACTATATTATAGGTAAGTGGACGTAAACCCTTACTTTAGGTAAAATAGATACGCTACCTACTTATAACTTACTAAGGTATTTACTATATAAGACTAAGCTTTCTCTTTTGTATACCTATATGCGTGTATATATCTTTCCTTACCTCTAATAAGTCTTGGCATGCTTCTGTACAGGACTAGGGGTAGCTAAAAGGCCACCCTATTTCCTACTATTATTACATAAAGGCTAGATTAAATAGCTAAGTCGCCCTTATCTAGAGAGGGATAGCAGCAAGAGAGGCCGCTCCTATAGTAGCGATAGCACTAGCATAAGCGGCCCTTACTAAGTGCAGGGCACGTCTACATACCCCTTAGGAGGTTACATAGGACGTAAAACCAATACTACTACTACTACTACTACTGCAGAGGACGCCATTTCCCTGTCTTCGTAAGTTCTGTTAGTGGAGCGGTGACCTTTAAGTAGTTCCTGATGAATTTGCGATAGAAGTTGGTAAAGCCTAAGAAGGATTAGATATTCTTTACTAATTCTAGTAGTAGCTATTCTTCTATTATCGCGATCTTCTTCGGGTCTATTTTAACACCTTCTCGGGATATTATAAACCCCAAATATTCTGTCTTAGTGACATGAAACTCGTATTTCTTAGGGTGTAGGAGCAATTAATGCTCTTGTAACTTTTATAGTACTTTCCGCACATGCTCCTTGTGTTCTTCCAGGGTCCCATGTAAATATATCAGGATGTCGTTAAGATACGCCGTGTAAAATATATCTAAGTATTTATGTAGTACTTAATTTATTAACTCCTAGAAGGTTGCTAGTGCGTTGGTCAGCCTTATAGGCATAACTATGTACTTGAAAAGGCCGTATCGCGTGCGGAAAGCCGTTTTCCACTTGTATCCTTTTGTAATTTAAATTCTATAGAATCTATCCTGGACATTAAATTTCGTGAAGTATTTAGCTCCTCGGAGTCTATCTATAAGCTCCGTTATTAGTAGTAATAGGTAGCGATTCTTAATCGTCACGGCGTTTAGCTATCTATAATTTATATAAAGTCGTAGCCTGCCGTCCTTCTTGCGAATAAAGAGTATAGGGAAGGCCGCAAGGCTTTAACTAGGCCGCTATTTCTTAGAGCGCAGGTTCTTCTAGATAAGCTCCTTTAACTCTTTTTCTTATTTGTATGTAAGGGGCCTTAGGCGCTCTGGCCGTAGCTTAGCTCCTTTTATTAATAGTATCTTATAATCCTATTCCTTATGTTTAGGTAGGATAGTTTTGTCGTATTCCTTAAATAGGTCTGCGAATTCCTTGTATTCTTCTAGTAAACTAGGGTTATCTAGGACTATCTTAGTCTCCTAGACCTATATACAGTGCACCTGTCCTAGGTGTTGCTTTAAGATCCTGTCTATCTTGCATACTAATATTTCTTATATCTTAGATAGTTGGCTCTCCTTCCTTGCCTGAGGTTTTCGTGGAGTTTCCCTTCTACTAGGGCTCTCTTGAGCCATCGCTAGTGGCCTTTAGGGAAGGATTATTTGTTTAATTTAGTCTATTCGTGAATTGTGTTGCTCTAGCTATTTGTATCCTACGATAGCTTTAATGTCTCCTATCTCTGCGATAGTAAAAACATGTTAGCTCTCTAGGCCTGCTATGTTAACTTATACCGGCGCTGTCTTAAGGCGTAGTTAACTGTTACCGTATTCTTGCGATTGGGTCCCGTCCGCGAGTCCTATTTATAGCGGTATCCTTTTATTACGATATGGCATATTGTATTTCTTAATTACTCGTGGGGCGATTAGACACGCGTTTACCCCTAGGTTAATTAGTGCTATAACACGATGTCCATGCACTATAATATTTTTAATTAAGCGCTTCTTAACTCTACAAGTGTCTACTTAATAAGCTATAATAATTGCACTATTACTAGTGTGGCTTGTTACCTAATAATAATTTAGTTTTTTAAGTCTTCGAACTCGTTTTAGACCCCTCATAAGGCCTTTGCCTTTTAGATCTAACCTTTAAGTCGTGCTAGCTTTAAGACTTCCTTAATTTAGTGCTATTTATATTGCTATTAATATAGTGCATAGGTTTCTCTAATCTTATTAGATTCGTATACTCCCGGTATCTCATGTTGCGGGCAGTTTAGAGTAAGGCACTCGTTCTGGGCTAATACGTTGTGCCCTGGGTAGCTGTCTAAAGAAGCTACTTCTTCCTGCAGGCTTAGGTGTGCGAAGCACTATAGGTTACATTACTCTTACCTAATTAATAAGTAGTCTACGTCTCTTCCTAGCTACGTGCTCCCTATTATCGTGCTAGTGTTATAAGGGTCTAAGCCTTAAGGGAACTAGCCTATTTTAAACTTTTATTGCCTATGTACCTCGCAAGTAATGTCAAAATATTAATACTAACTATTCTATTTATAGTACTTAGCCTAATAGGCTAGAAAGTACTCGTGGCAATTATTAGGCACGCTGCACTAGCTCTGCTTTAGCCTATAGTATTCCAAACCTCCTAGAAAATAGGAGGCCCTAACTCTAGCCTTAGAGTATTGTTGGCATCCTTTGCGCGTGCATTACCACCACTTAGCGTATTCATGTCGTTCCTGTATCGTGATCTAGCGTAGGTATTGCTTTGGGCGCCCTTATAGTTTTTCCGCTAACTAGTAGGCGTCCCATGCATGTGCCCCTTGGACGATTACTTTTACCTCATACTAAGATAATTAATGTAGCGCACTGCTGCACATCTAGTAGGTGTCGTTGGCCAGTCTTTAGAAGATCTAGTACTTAGGAGGGGTCTTTCGTTCCTCTTCCTCTTTTATTAGCTCTAGGATCTTCTGCGTAAGATCCACTTCGTCGGCTTCTACTAGCGTAAGGGTGGCTATAGCTACTCGTAGGAGATTAGTCGTATTAACCTTGGTTTCCTAACCGTCGCAGTCTTTAGCGAAGTAGCCTTATTTGCTACATTGGAGGCAGGCTTTATTTTTAAACCTCTATTCTTGTTCTTCCTGCGAAATACTGTTCTTGCCCTAGTAACTTTTCTTTAGTCTGTATAGCTGTTTTCCCTTGCCGTTTTTCTTTTTGTACTATTAGGCTTTATTAGTTATGATAATATCTCCGTCCTGGTCTCTTCTTGCGGGCCTGGATCGATTCTCTTTTCTAGTAAGTAGCCTAGTACCATGCTACTTTTCAAGCTTGCGTTTGTATAGGCGATTATCTACTTTAATTACATTATTAATAAGTTCTTCTAGGTCGTCTGCTTTTCCTTAGTGGACCAATTCGTCTTTAACCGATTCTTTTAGTCTATTATAGTAGGCAATCATGAGTGGGGCTTCCCCCTATCTATTAAGTTCTGCCATAATCTGTTTAAACTCTAGCGTATAGAGTACTATCGATTTTTCCTGGCACAGGCGCTAGAGGCGTAGTTTGGCTTAATGTCCCTTATTAATAGTGCTAAATATTCCTTTCACGGCTTTGCAAAAGGACTTTTAGTCCTTAAAGGCGTCCTTAGTAGCGTCTAAGTTATAATTCTCTACTTTGCTATTCTTAAGGAAGTTATTAATTATTAGTCTAGCCTATATAGCTACCTTGTCTTGCATGTTTATGCAGGTAACTAGGATCTTGTCTTATTCTGTGTTAAACTTTCCTAGGTTGTAGCGGATAAATAGTTCTATCTAGGTTAGGAACGTTCCTGGGTTGCCCTTTCCGGAGTAGGGTTCAGGCTTTAGGACCTTTAGTTGATGTTTTGTATTTTCCTATTAGCTCATCTTCTCGCTCATCTGGTTGATGATTTCCTGTAACTAGGCTATTTGAGCCACTTATTCGATAACTATCTCTCCTAGGGTCTTTTCCTTAGGTGCCGGAGCTGCGGTGGTCGAACTAGGTCCTGCCATTATACCGTAGGGTAGTTAAAGTGTTATAAGGCTCTTACACCTTAGTCTAGTCTAGGTTAGGGCAGTAAGGTATTATAGTGCTTTATAAATTATTTAGTAGTATAAGTTAATGCGACACTTAGCGTGGCTAGATAATCTAATCTTATAATAAAGTAAGATAACTATTAGTCTGTATAGGAGAACGTACTCGCACAGAAGATATATGAGTTAACTATAAGGAGAGAAACAACATAGGAGAACCGTTACACTATATACTAGTCTATTTCCTCCTTGTAGTCCCGCCAAGACTCCGTAGTCCCAGGGACTCTGGTAGTCCCATAGGACTTCCTTTTATGCGGGACTTTATTACGTAACTGCTGACATAAGCTGCCCCGCGCCTCTTTATGTTTTGTTATTTCTGTCGTCCCGTTAACAATTACTTCCTTGGCGTAATTACCTGGCTTCCTTCTTTTGGTCCTTATAGTCGTAACAATATGCTATCTGCTAGTAGCGTAGAATTAAAAAACCAACTTTAAAGTAAAAAGCTTAGTACCTAAATAATATAAAGAAGGACAAAGAGCGTATAAAGCGTAAGGAGCGAGAGAAGCAAGAGAATAAGAATAAAGGTAAGAAGAGCTTATTTATTTAGTAAATATAAGAAGTTACTAAAGTTTAAGACTAGGTTGCTAATATTAATTTTATAATTACTTATACTTTACGCTCTAATTATATTACTAATTACTTTTAAATATAGGGCACGTTATAAGTACTTTATTAAAAAATTTACGTTTTTTTTTCTAATTCTAGCCTATAAAAGTTGATTTTAAAAAATTTTCACCTAAGTATACGCATATTAAATTAACTTATTAATAAAATTATATAAAACTATAATATAAATAACTTAACGTTAGTAAATACTAAGTCCGTATAGGGTACTATTATTATACTTAATAATATTTATACTTATTAATAACGCGTTAATTACTTAAGCTTTTTATCTTTTATATACCTTATACCTACTAGCCTAAGTAGCTAAAGTACTTTCTTATTTATATATTATTATAGCAAACCTCATGCATGTCTAACTTAAAAAAAAAATAGACACCTGTTAGAGGTTTTTTTATAACTTTAATACATTAAAACTCTACTTAATTAGATTTATATTAGGTAAGTATAGTAATAGATACTTAAGTACTACTTTAGCGTCTAAATAAAGCTCTTAAATTCTAGCTAATTAATAAATAAAAGTATTATATATTATAATTATTAAATATAGCCCTAGGTATAGCGTGTAATATAATTGTCAGATTTGATAGTGTTCTGTCACTTTAAGATAATGCGATAGATAAGTTGATGGATATAATGATGGATTGATTGATTGTCGTCTTCTGATCTGTCTGGAATGCAGATGTGTGCGAGGATCCTGAAAGTGCCAATGCAGCGCTAGCCTTATTTAGAATGGTACAAACAAGAAAGTGTTCCAGCCTCATATCCACAACAGATAGAGGCCGTATAATCGGACACACCCCCTTAGCTTGGGCTTATCCTTAAGCTAGACCTTCGCATTATTCATCTGTCTATTATTCTAACTTAAAGGCCTCTATCCTCTGCTGTAGATCCTGCAGGGCAACCTCTTAATCAGTAATCTTGTCTAATATATTTACAAGTCCTAGTTTATCTAGAAACTTGCTCTATTTATTTATTAGCAAGGCCTTTATAAGTCTATCTGCAACCATGTCCTCTAAGCGTTAATAGTCCACCTTAATAGTCCCACGTGTGACTTCTTGCCTTAGCCAGTAATTGTGGATATCTACATGGCGGAGCTTAGTCTGCAGCTTTGCGAGTTCTTTAGTAATAAGGCAGATAGTCTATTAATTATCGCAGTTAATTGTGATTAAATAATTACTCACAGTAATCTAAAGCTCTCGGAGTAATCGTAAAGTGAAAATGGCCTCTTTAGCCACTTATAAGAGCGCTAGAAGTTCGGCCTCTATTATTAATATAGTGACTGTATCTTGCTTGCTTGCTCTCCAGGCAATTAGGCCGCCAAATAGCTTAATAATGTATCCTTATAAACTCTTGCGATTAAGTGTATTATTAGCAAAAGATGCGTCGCTTACAACTTCTAAAGTATCTGCACCCCCAAGCTAAAGACCTAATAATTTGGTATTAACAAGATAGAGGAGAACTTAGTTAGCAGCCACTTAGTGCTCTTTGCTTAGGTTAGAAAGAAATCGTAATAATTAAGAACTTGCAAAAGCAATATCTGGTCGTGTAGTTACTATAGCATAGAGAATTAATCCAACTTTGCGCTAGTATTAATTAATCTTAGCCTTACTTACAAGCCCTAAGCGTGGGAGTAGTTTAACTACTACAATTAGGGTATTATAGCGAATCTCATGGTGATTAATAAGGCGCAATATCTTGTCGATGTATAAAGCTTGCGAAAGCCAGATCTTTCTATTTAAGCAGTCCCTAATAATTTTAATCCCTAGAAACCACTGTAAGTCTTTTCCGCTAGTAAGAGTAAACTTAGTTCTTATTTCTGTGATAGCTGCTTCTGCTGCAGGCTTGCGATTCTTCTAATAGGCAATAATAAAATCATCTACATAGAAGAAGATAATAATGCTGTCCTTAATAAGGCAGCATGGCTCGTAGGGCACTGTTTTAAAGCTAATATCACAGAGTGTTAACGTGAACTTTCTTTGCTAGAGTAATAGAGATATGCGCAGTCCGTAGAGTGCTTTGTGAAGTTAGAGGACTATACCTGCTCGCGAGTAGCCGCGAGGCATTCTCATGTAAATTTCTCTATCCAACTTTGCGTGAACAAACGCGTTCGTAACGTTATGTTAGATAAGCTCTAGGTTAAAGCGAGCTATAATTGCCATAAGCATGCAAAAGGATTATCCTACTAGTGTTATAGCGTAGGTTTCTTGCGAGGTAAGGTGCCACTGTTAATTGCCTCGCACCACTAGCCTTGCCTTGCATTTTTATAATTAATAGTGTTTGTTAAACTTGTAGGTATATACCTATATATAGTTAAGGATTTAATAGCCTGCTGCCTTCACTAGAGCTACTACAACCTCGCTCCAAGACTTTATTTCCTTATAGCTTTGTAGATAGGATCGTTCTGCTTCCTTCTACATGTTATAAAAAAGGTGATCTTCGAGCTTGCTTCGGCATGTAGGTGGCTCTAGAAGCACGCTTCGATATAGCTTCTTACCTAATATAATTATTTGTTAAAGCTACGCCTTATCGAGAGCCTTACCTTTGTATTTACTATTACTACTAGCTTTAGTGCCTGCTATAAAGGCTGCGGCCCACGGGCTTGTTCGCAACTACCCTGTTTATAACTCTTAGGGTAGTCTAGCTTAATTGCCTCCTGCCATTAGTTATGCAAGAAGTGCCACTAGTAGCGGTGTTAATAGAGGCGTTAGATATTCGTACCCAGCTCTCCTGCCTTACTTATACTTAGGAGCTCCTTTAACCTCTAGCGCTTCACTAATTGTCTTATCCTTAAAGAAGGACTTAATGGCTTGCTCTTATTAAGGTAAGGGAGGTAACTTTACTAATCGTACCTAGGCTGCTATTTCTTCTAATATGCTATGCATAAGGTTATCTATCAGGTCTTTGGTTTTGCCTAAGAACACAGTATCCTCATTAAATATTACATCGCGAGTACTAATTATCTTTACTAGAGAGGGAATCCATATTCTCTAGATATTAGTTAATCTATAGCTAATAAGGTAGCTAATCCATGCTTTAGGGTTAAGCCTCTAAAGCCTGCTTTTACCGCGTTTTATATCGTTAGTTATCGCAAACGCTTTACAGCCATATGCTTTTAGGTAAGCTTAATTAGGCTTCTTCGATTAGGTAACAATGCCGTTCTAAAAGGCTACTATCGTAAAGAACACTTTATATAGAGATCGCTATTAGTTAGTGTAGTTTAGCGTTTAATTATATAGGTAGACCGCGGCTCGCGTAATCTCAGGCTACATCTACTATAGTAAATTAAAGTTAAGTTATATTATGCGCGCTTTCTTCTTAATTACACCTCTTAAGTGTTCTGCTCCTCTATTTTATACTTAAGTATCTAATACTAAAGGCTTAATCTTAATACCTTGCGCTGCGCACCACTTTTTAACGTTAGCCTTAATAGAAAAGATCTCGTTATTAGATTTAATTACTTTTACTATAATATTATATTATACTTCTATAAACTGTACAAAAGTGCTAAGTAATTTAATAATTAACCGTGCTAGGTAGTTATCCTTAAAGTAGAAGTCCTATACAAAGCTAGAGAATTAATTAGTAATTAGCATTTAGCTCTTTTCTCTTGTTAAGCTATCTGCTTTATAGTCGTAAAAGTCTATTGCGACTCGCTCGCCAGGGCCTTTAGTTCGCTCCCTGGCTTGCTGGCGTATTTACCGTTTTAGTTTTGCTTTGCCGCAGGCGTCACATTTGACTATAGGGAGATCTTTAATCCTCACCCCCTTAGATTACTGCACGAGGTGTTCGAGGGCCTAAGGGCCTAGATAGCCTAATCGCTAGTACTAGGTCTATGCGTTTGCCTTTTACAGTCTTTATTTCGTGCGTGTGTTGGTCTTGTGAGTGGCGTGCGCAGTATTAGTAGGAATACTACTTACTAGCCTTGTTCTATGTTTTAATACCTATTATCTATGCAATTCTTAGAGTTCTGCTAGCATAGTATTGTCTCTTCTCTTTAGAGTCGTTAGGTCTACCCTTATGTCCCACTAAAGGCCTTGCCTCTAAAGTAATCGGAATAATATAAGGTTGCAGAGCAAATTAAGGTAATAGGCTATATTATCTAGCCATATTATTTAATTGCCGCTTACACTCTATATGTTAAGATAGACAGTCCCGTATCCTTTAATCCATATTTGTGTATTCCCTGCCTATATGAAGTCTCCTGGCGCCGGTGGCCGGTATAAGATAAAGCGATCGATGTTGTTAAAGATATAGCAGGTTATGCCTAAATCGAGTATGGCTAAGCATCGTAATAGGTACATGTTTAATTTAGTATAAAAAGATGCGGCGTTAAAGCTCGCTAGGATTTTAGTAATCTTGCGTCTATCTAGTCACTTATTATTAGCCTTAGTAATTCGAGTTAGAGTAGGAGTATGCGATAATTTAATTATAGGTGCTTATAATCTAGCCCTCTTTGTTATCCTTAGGCTTTCTTAAAGCGCAGGGTCATTCTCTAGCCTAAACTTAATTAGGGCAACCATGCTCGGCTTTGGCCTAAACTATTCTAGTTGTTTGTCTAGGAAAGCGTAGAAGTAGTCTTATAAACTATAGCGTTGTTTATAAGCAGGGCACTTAAGGCCACTAGCTATCGCTAGCTTATTGTCTATAATCGCGGACCGCTTAGCTCTAGTACGTTAATTATTATTTCGTTGTTTACGAGGTCTACCCTAATATTTTAATATTGCTGCTTTATCTATAAGAGAGGCGTCCCTGTCTGTGGCCTAGGTGGATTCACCACCGTTAGCGAGAGATGAACCTGCAGTAGCAAAAGCGCCCTTTTGTTTACCCTCGATTAGGTGCTGCAGGATTATGTGGTCTCGAAAGAGTTTTATTATATGCTTCCGTGAGACAGCTGCATCCTTGCTTCTATATTGCTGGAAGGTCGTTACCCACATAGGTGCGACATAGACAACTGCCTTTATAAAGTCTTCTTTAACTAAGTCTAGCCTTTAAAGCTCTAGGACCTAATTAGTCTCTGCTTCTGTAGCTACATAATCGTACTTAGATAGCTATATAGCCTATAATCTAGCTATTCTTATTAGCTTAAGGGCTTCTTAGTATCTTGCCCTTAATCGTCTGTATTCATCTTGCAGGTCTACCCTAACTGTAATTATAAGGTTATTAATCTACTGCCTAATTAATTAATTTAGGAGGTAGTAGTTGTTCTGGAGATGCGCAGAAACTATTAATTAAATAATAGTAACTACTTAGTTTAGGCTAGCCTGTTCCTCTTGGTATTCGCGATCCATAATCTTGTATATCTCTAGCTATCCTTTATAATAATCGCTATCGTCTTTATATGCTTTCGCGCCTGCCGTCGAAAGATGTGAGGGCATTATTAGTATATTGTTTAGATTTGCAGTTGTATACGCCGTGCTTGGCTGGTAGTTGCCTATCGCGGGAGGTATTGGCATTGCGGGTTTCTGTCTTAGTTTATCTATTAGCGCTAGGTTGATAATGTTCTAGACCTTTAGGAATTAGGATTTTGTTTTTAGTTAGTTTAGCCACGGTGTGTAGTTCGTGTGGTTGGTTAGGATTACTGTGGGATCTCTAAGGGTCGATAGGGCCATTGCAGTTGGCTTGGCGGAGGCAATAAGACTCTTAATTATTAGATTTAATAGTGTTCTATTACTTTAAGATAATGCGATAGATAAGTTGATAGATGTAATAATAGATTGATTGATTGTTGTCTTCTGATCTGTCTGGAATGCAGATGTGTGCGAGGATCCTGAAAGTGCCAATGCAGCGCTAGCCTTATTTAGAATGGTACAAACAAGAAAGTGTTCTAGCCTCATATCCACAACAGATAGAGGCCGTATAATCGGACAATAATAGTACTTTACTGGCTATAAACTTTTTTACTAGCTTTATTATAATTGCTTTCTAATAAATAAGTTAATTAAAATACTTATTAATGTTTATAGCTAGTAATAAGCTCTACTTTTTTAATATTTATATTAAGTATAATACTTAAACTAGCGTATTTACTTTTAACTAGGTATACTTATAATTACCAAGCACTTTTATTAAGTACTATTACTTACTTTACCTTATACGCTAGCTAGTAGTAAGCTTAAAATATTTAATAAAGGACTATGTTACGCTTAGCTACTGCTTTAGTTACTACTTTAGTTACTACTTTTTAACTCTACTCTATGCTAGCGAGGGTCACCTAAATAGTTATTTATAAGGCTTTTACGTTATAATTATTATATAAGAAAGCCTATATTTTATCTAGGTAGGTATTTAGCTAGCCCTATAGTAACTCTTTAAGCTTCTTGTAATAGTACTATAGTAGTAACGGCGATTATCCCCGCCATACGCAGGCTGGCGGATAAGGTTACTCTTAGTACTTTAGGCTAAGTTAAATCCTCTTATTATTAAGTAGGCTACTTTAGTATCTTTTTAAATTTTTATAACACTAATATTATTTTTAAGATAATTAGTTATAGCCTGTAATACTATTAGTAGTAACCTAGCTTTAGTAACTTTATAAAATACTTATAAATTCTTTAAATGTATTAAAAGTTTAATATTTAGCTAGTAAATCCGTGTTTTAAATGATGTACGAGAATTGATTACTAACATGTGGGGCAGGTCACATGGTGAGCGGGAATTTACGAAACGACAATAGTTCATTCCGGACCGTTACGGCCCGTGCTCTGCTCCGATTCTAGCGGGTGCATCGCCCGGCACATGTGCGTGCCGACATTGTGTGCGCCCGATTTTGTTCTACTCCATTTAGACAAGTGGCCGCAGAAATGCGGTCGCTGCGCTATAGGTTTGCTATGCTGGGTGGACGAAGCCACTCGTGCGCAGCTTCTCGTACCGTCCTTCGTGCGCGTCAGGTCCATGGAACAATCCTACCCACGCTCACCTCAACAACTAAGCCCTCTTCGTTAAACCGTTGATTTACACTGCACTGGTGCCTACATGCACGTACGATCGCTGCCTGGAGACGGGCGAAGCCAGCTTTCGAGCTGTTCTTTTTATCATCGCCAACGACGTGAACAGTTCAGGCCACACAGAAACCGAGAAACGCGATAATTACAGCAACAGAAGGGGGCACCGAATAATCAATCCATACTGTGACTCCACCGTTGCAGCCTGAATCTGTACGAGTCTGACAGTTCTGCATCAACATGACTATCCGCCAGGAGATCATCGCAGAGCTTGAGGCGAACCGAGAGAGTTATGTCGCTTTCCTTCAGAAACTAATCCAAGCGGCGTCCCCCAACCCACCAGGAGACACTACAAAAGCGACAACGGTCGTGAGGGAATATCTGTCGACCCATGGAGTTGAGGCAGAAGTCGTCGCGCCTTTACCACAGGCTCCGAACGTCGTCGCTGATTTTCGAGGCGGCAAGGAAAACGATCCACGGGTAATTTTCAATGACCACATTGATACATATCCGGTTGAGAGACCGGATGCGTGGCCGAAAGGGCCATATTCGGGTTTCAACGACGGGATCACAATTCACGGTCGAGGCGGTGTTGACATGAAGGCCGGAACAGCGACGTCCATCATTGCGTATACCATCTTGCAGAGAAGAGCGGAGGGTTTGAAGGGCAGTGTACGTCTCGTGGTTGTCTCCAATGAAGAGACCGGGGGCAGATGGGGCACACGGTATCTCCTCGAGCACGACCCATCCCGCTGGGGTGGCGATGTCGTCTTAAACGGCGAACCTGGCGGCCTCCAATCCATCCGATTTGGTGAAAAGGGCACATTGAGGATCACATTCACGGTTAAATCGGAAGGTCTGAATGGCGCATACACATTTGTGAGGAAGGGAAGAGCTGCGTTCATTCCTCTACAGTAGAAGTATCCTACATATATATACACTCTGGATCCACCCAAGAGTCTTGGCATAGAACCTGATGGAATCGTACCGTAACACACCCCCCCAGCTGCAGTGGACAACAAAGCTGACTTCTTTAAGATATTAATCTAAGTCTCCCTATATAGTCGCACCCCCCGATCTTCTTTTTAATACCAGGTAGAAAAGTCATTAGGCTCTAGTACATCGTCACTAGTAGATGGTCCCTTTAGCTGCTCTGTAATATCTGTGAGGCCTAGCTATTTAACAAAGTTATTGTGTTTCTGTCGAACTAGTGTCTTTATAAGACCGTCCGCAGGCATCTGATTTGTAGGCTTCTATTTAATCTGCAGCTTCCTAGCATCTACTTCCTATCGTAGCCACATCTAATATGTGTCGACATGTCTCAGCTTTGTATAAAGCCTATCCTTAGCCTTATTAACAATCCCTACAGTCTGCTAATTATTACAGTATAAGGTAGGTAAGATCTCTAGCTAAAAGCGTACGTAGTTAAATATTTTATTCTACTATTCTATCTCGCTGCTAGTAGTAGACAGAGCAAGCAACTTAGCCTTAGTAGTTAATTTTATAACTAAGCGCTATAAGGTTAATTTCCAGTTAATTAGCAGTCTATATAGCTTAAATAAGTAGCCTTGTGAGCTTCGACGCGTATTAGGATCGTTAGTATATGCTGCGTTAGAGGCTCCATAGAACAGTGGTTCTGTTCCCGCTCTAGGATCGTCCTCAGGCGTCTCACAGAGATATGTCGTGTTCTCTGTACCTAGCCGTGAGGCTCCGATAGCTAGATGCTTTGTGCCAACTAGATATCGCCATACATGCTTGGCAGCGTTCAAATGCTTCTGCCCTAGATTCTGCAGGTGACGTGCCAGTACTAAGTGTGCGCGAGCGACATCAGGCCGTGTAAACGTTAAGATATAGGCTAGTAAGCCTACTAGTTACTAATAAGTGTAGGTACGTTAAGAATTCGGTTCCTTAGTGCTTAGAGCTAGATAATTCTCCACTAGCGGCACGGCTGGGTAGGCCTTATAAGTCTATACAAGGTCAAACTTTGTTGCAATCTTGTTAATAAAGGAATCCTGAATCAGCCAGATTTTCCCTTTTAGCTAATCCCTCACAATTTATATACCTAGGAACTACCTTAGTTCTCCTAAATATTATACCTTATACGTAGCTCGCAGCCTTCGTTTAAACTAACTATAATACTCTAGGTTATCTAGGTGTACTAGAACTATAATATTGTTAACATAGAAGAAGATAATTAGGCTCTTACTAGTAAATAAGTAGGGTACTTCCTTAACTAGCTTTAGTCTTAGCTTAACTAGAGTACTCTTTAAGTGCTTATACTAGAGAAGTAAAGTATTACGTAGGCTATAGAGTGCGCGCTTAAGCTCTAGTAGCTTACTAAGTTAATTTATAAATCTGTTAGGCGTGCGTACATAGATTAGACGATTAAGGTAAGCATTCAGGAAGGCATTTAGAACATTATACTAATAGGCAAGTAGCCTAAAGGCAGCTAATAGAGCAATTAGGAAGCGGAAAACGCGTGCTACCAGCGTTACTGCGTAGGTGTCTCCCTAGTCTTCCTGTAGGTCCCCTCTGACTATTAGTCGCGCCTTAAACTTGTAAAGGTAGCTATCCTAATTAAACTTGTACGTAAATACTTATATAAGTAGTAGCACTTCGCCTTGCATAGTCGCCTAAGTAGCTATAGTCCTGCTAAAACACCCCTTGCTTTTATAACTATTAAGCTTAGCACTTGTAGCTGCACGAAACTCTGCGCTGAATAGGTGCTTCTCTAGATCCTTCCATCGCTTTGGTGGAGGCGGCAGCTGATCGCGATGTAGCCTAGTTCTAGGAAGCTCACTGAGTAACTTCTCTGGCGCGGATGGGTTGACAGCCGCAGCAAATGTAGCGAAGTAGTCTCTAGGTGTCTTGCTGTTTCTGCGCCTTCTGCTAGATATAATATAGCTAGCGTTAATATTGCTGCTAATCTCGTCTTGTCTGCGCGCGTTGTTTAAATGTCGATTTAGTGCTTTATCTCCTTCTACTAGTAGTTGCTAGCCACGAGGAAGCTTAACTTCGTTATCTGCTATCTAAATAGACTACTAATTTTTAGATATAGCACTAGGCTCTAGCGTTTCTTTTAGTGTTAAAAGTCTGCGCTGCTTACTTAACTTAGCTTTTATTACTTTTATTATCTGCTACTAGAGCATTAGTTTACCTAGAAGCTACGCTTTAGCACTATCCTTATCTTCTAAAGTGTTTGTTCGTGTATTATTCCAAGTCGTGTTAAGCGGCTAATTAATTTCTAGATCCTCTAGCTTATCTAACTCCTTGATATCTAGTACTGTTACTACTCTGCGTAGCGTCTCCTTCTCCGCATATACCTCGTCGGTAGTGTATAGCTTTAAGGGCATAAGGACCACATCTCTAGTCCTGATAACTCTGCCTAGTGTTGGCATCTAAATGCGATAAATATTTGTCGAATTGTATCTAACTAGGTGTCTTATTAAAGCACGAGATTCTAGCTTCTCTCCGCGCTTTACTTGCTAATTAAGGACGTACGCTCGTGCTCCTATAATACTAAGATAAGCTACTAATAGCTTTACACCTCTAATAATTTAATAAGGTGTTTTCTAGTTAAGCGATTTAGTAGGTGTGCGATTAAGCAGATAGACAGTCGCTATAACGTATTTATTTAATAGCTCCTTTAGTAGATCTGCTTTAAGCCTGATAGCTTTTGCATAAATAATAATTAAATAGCTAGCTTTCTCTATTAAACTATTCTACTCTTCTGTATACTTTACACGCGGTTTGACGACAATCCCTAGATCCTTAAAGATACTAAGTAGCTTAGAATAGCCTTATTTGCTATTAAGTCTTACAACAGCTATATGCGCGCGGAATTAACGTTATAGTTTAGTTAGTAATTTTTAAGCTACTTGTTAAAGCGTTATTAAGCTTTTATTAGGTAGGTAACAAGCTTCGTGCTACTTGCTATACTAGTCCACGGCGTGGAATAGCTATAGATCTCTATTGTAGCAACGCTTGGTGCGCTCCCTTAGCTATATAAGGTCTATTCCTAGTTAATAGAATGGACGTTCTGCTGGCTCTCGTGGAGCTCTCCTGCTTATTAACTTATGTAGCTTCGTCTCTGTACAGACCTCACAGTCTGTCCACAACGGCGCATGCTCTGGCTGCTCGCTAAGCTGTATTCTATCGACGTTCTCTGATAAATGAGCGATCGCCTTCTGGCTCGCATGACCAAACACTCTATAAGCTTCCATCGCACTCACGCTCATTGGCTTCCTACTAGAGTAGGATGGCCTAGGTCGGTACTAAGTTGCATAGAGTTCTAATGGCGGTTAATCGTTGTAATCTAAGTCTATTAACTAGTAACTACTATTATATTTAAGCTAGCATATTACATTTAATAGCTTCTTTTAGTATAGGTAGTTTTAGCTAGAGTTAAATTTAATGCCTAGGCTTCTGCATCGAGATAGGCTAATAATACTCGTAAAGAACTTAGGTATATATGCGACATACGTTAGTCGAATTATCTTAACTCTAGAAAGTGTATTAATCTTAAGCAGGACCTCTCCCTATTCCTAAATAGGTATTAATTAGCCACTGGCGTACGCGCTTTCTTTTGGCTTAGCATTAGAGATCTTCTTCTAGCTATATGCCTTAGTATTAGTAACATGCGTATTCGAGCCAGGATCAAGAATCTATCTATTTAGTAGTGGAGGCTAAAGCATTGGCTTATTAGTAGTAGCGACTTAAAGTGCACTATACTAAGGCATTACAGCTAGCTGCTAGCTATTATTAAAAGTAGTAACTTCTCCTAACTTAGTAGGCGTCCTAGTATTGCTTTTAGCTAGCCTGTTCTCTATTTTTTAAAGAACCTTTACTATAGGTAACTAATTAGCTCGAAGCTTCTAGAACTTCTTCTCGACGTCTTTGTTTGGCCGCCAATTAGCAGGTTGTAAAGCTATATTAACGTAGTAGTAACTGTCGAATCTATGCTTCTCGCCACATAGGCAGGTTAGTGTCTTCTTCTAACGCTCATTCTTCTGATCCTTTGACTAATTGGCTAGCTAATCGGCTGGTAGAGCAACACCTAGGGTAGCGAATGTACCTAGTCCTAATGCAATTGGTCGAGTCCGTTAATAGTACGAAGTAAAATCGGCTACTAGATTAGAGATGCTAATAAAGTCTTTACTAGTTTGTTCTGCTATAATAAGCGCTAATAGCTAACTTAATACCTAGCTATTATCTAGGCCTTTAATTAATAGGATAAAGTCTTCTTGCGCTTAATTACTATAGACCTTTAGCATGCCCGCTTAGGTTATAAGACGCGTTGTCTTTATCTAGTCTTAAAACTAGGTGTTAAGGTTCGCCTTTCGTAGTTAATTCTTAAGTGCCTAATAATATGCTCGGAGTTAAGCATTACGCTTACCCTAGCTAGGATAGAGGTGCTTTATTAGAGTTCTTAGTTGCTTATGTGTGCTCGAGTAGTTGGCGATTAGATAAATATGCCGCGATGCGATTGTTCTATTGATCTGCTCTGTAAAGTTTCTAAGAGCCTTCTCTTTCTGCCGCCATTCGGCTAGTGCACTTTGATAGTCCTTTTGCCAAAGCTCGTATCTTCTTAGCTCCTGATCTGTGAGGTCCAGGATGGTGACTTCTTCGGCATCTTGATCGCCTGCTGCGCCACCCCCTGTGCCCCTTGCGCTCCCTGCTTCGCCACTTACGTTACTACCTCTTGCAGTTCTTGGCTTATAAAATTCCTTTAGCTTAAGCCTTTTAGGCTTTTTTGTCTCTAACTTAGAGACTTCTTCGTGGCTTAGCGATAGATTAACGTATTCCTAGATATAGTTCCTAACTGCGTAGTCCTTTCTAAGGAATATCTATTTTAACTAATCCTCTAGTTTGTTAAGTATAACGGTCTCTTTCGTAATTAGCGGGTCTAATTTAGTTACTATTCTTGCGAGATATAGCGTTTATATTTTATATAGTGTCTGTATTCTGTACGATGTTAATTCTCTAACGACGAGGTCTTAACTAGCGCTAATCCTAGATAATTTACGTCTCTTAACTAATTGTCTAGTGATAACAAGGTCCTAACTTAACGACGTAACAACTAACTAGGTCTGCAAAGATAGACCCTAGTACAATACCCTGTGAACGTAGCGATTGTTAAAGGCTTCCAGGCTTATAACTGTGAGGAAGGGAAGAGCTGCGTTCATTCCTCTACAGTAGAAGTATCCTACATATATATACACTCTGGATCCACCCAAGAGTCTTGGCATAGAACCTGATGGAATCGTACCGTAACAACATTCCGCAGCCGGGGTGCGAACATTATCGCGTCCGGGCTCATCAACATACTCTTGGAGCTGGAGAACATGGAGCCTCGGCTTCCCGAGGAGACCCGAAGGCATCTTGGCCCCGAGCTCGTCAAGTTGCCAACGACATAATGGGCGAAGGAGCTTGGGAAGCGCTCTGGAGACCTACTATCAACATTAGAACTATTCATGGAGGTGTTAAGGTGAACGCGATTCCTGAACGATCCATTTTCGAAGCCGATATCCGCTTGCCTATTGGCCTAGAGGCCCAAACTGTCCTTGCACGCATTGGCCAATACCTGCAAGATCTACCGCAGGTTTCATACGAAGTACAGCGAGCGGCTAGCAATCCGGCAAATTTCTGTACGCCAGACCATCATTTTGCGAAAACGATTGCAGAATGCACCGAAGAAGCCACAGGTATCAAACCAGTCATGCTAGTCGGTCTCGGCGGTACTGATTGCAAATTCTATCGCTACCGAGAATGTTTCACATATGTCTACGGTCCTTCGCCGAAGGGCATGGGAGGGAGCGTGGAAGCCGTATTCATCGAAGAATTTTTAGCGGTGGTGAAGACTCATAAATTAGCCGTATGGGATCATTTGAGTTCTTCACAGGAATACTAGTAAAGTAGCTTAGCTTTCCATTTATTCAGGTTTTGCTTTTATCGTCTTCAACGACCTAAACAGATCATGCAACACACAGCAACCAAGAAACGCGACGATGATGACAGCAACAGAAGGGCGCACTAAAACAACACATATGAAAGGGTGGATATACATGCAGTACGCGTGTAAGAGGCGGGTATTAGGCGGTAGCGACTACCTCCAATGTTTGCGTCATATTGTAGTGACTCCCACGCTGATGTTTCTTGGATTGTGCCAATTGTGCCGCCGCGATCGCATTTATCCTTGGCGGGAGGAACGTCCCGAGGTCGCACTCGACAGAATTGGGCGTTCCAGGCAGCAATCCTTCCATCTACCATGAGGATCGACTTCCCCGCTCAGTCTTCTGGACACTTCCACGACTGCATTCCCTTATTCCTCCACACATTGACAGCACCCATCAATTTTAGAGTGCCGACAGATCCTCAATCAACATGCCCCAACATGTTTGCGGCTGTTATTATTTCCACCATGCAACTAAGCAGCGACAGTACTTACCACAGGTTAACCTCAATGCCCATACCACTATTCTTTCAACTGCGTCCAGGACCGTCCTGAAGCAGAAGTTCGTCAACGCTTCCGGAGTTCAAAGAGATCAGGTAAGTTCATGGTGCCATGTAGGCACTCAGGCGGTGCTGGAACTAAACGAAGTAGACAGAGCTATGCAGTGCCGTCTATCGACATGCGTGTTACCATATTGGTTTCCATTCGCTTACCGCTTCACCAATTGTTTCCGAAATTTCTTTCTCTATTTCCCATCCACATGAAACATAGGAACGACGCTGACCAATCGCTACTAGATACGCCTTTCCCCTTTTCGATGGAGTGAGTGTTGTCGACTTTCTCTGCACAATCGGAGGCCGTAGCATCTACGGGTTAGTGAAAGAGAAGGCCGAAGCACGGAGGACGTATGAGACAGCCAAACAACGTGGCGAGAAAGCCGCTCTCGTAGAGCAGCTTCCGGATGCTGCAGATGTTTTCAAAACCACTGTCAGAAACATTCCAAAGGAAAGTACTGTTGAGGTCTCCATTACCTACATCCAAGAGCTCAAGCATGACGCTGAAGTGGACGGTGTTCGCCTCACCATACCCACATCCATCTCCCCCAGATATGGCTCGTGCCCCACAAAGCTCCACAAGCAATCGCATGTCAATGAATCAGAGGGGATCTCATTCACTATTGATGTGAATATGGCAGACGATGTCCCTGTCAAAAAGGTTTTATCCCCTTCACATCCAATTGAGGTTTCTCTGGGCAGTATATCGACGAGCACGGTTGATGAGGAACCGACCCTATCGAAGGCTTCGGTTAAGCTCGCTCTCGAGACGGCTCAATTGGACAAAGACTTCGTGCTTCAAGTTGTGGCAAAGGACATTGGAGTCCCTCAAGCCTTTTTTGAGAGTCACCCAACGCTCCCCAATCAACGGGCTCTAATGACCACTCTTGTAAGAAGCCTCGCAAAAGAGTGATAGCACCTGAAAACTCACCTTCGCTACAGGTTCCGAAGTTCAACTTGAAATCACAGAAAGCGGAGATAATCTTTATCGCCGATCGGTCGGGCAGCATGAAGGGGAACATTCCGACGCTGATAGCGGCGCTCAAATTGTCTCTGAAGTCTATTCCTGTTGGCTGCCTGTTCAACATTTGCTCTTTTGGGAGCAGCAATTCGTTCCTATGGCCAAAGAGTCAACCCTACACCCAAGACACACTGGCTCAGGCGATCAAGTAGGCAGCTCGGTCGCTCCCCCGATGCAGGCACGTGCTAGCATCCTCGCAGACACGTGAGCAAGTTCGGTGCTGACTTTGGAGAAACGGAAACGCTCAACGCAGTCAAAGCGTGCTTCATATCTCGTTATAAGGTCATGCCAACCGAAATGATATTGCTTACCGATGGCGACATCTGGTCGCAACAGCAGCTATTTGATTACGTGACTGAGGAGACCAAGTCTGGCGGCACACCTGTGTTTCCAATTGGAATCGGTAGGAGTGTCTCCAGCGCGCTTATCGAAGGCATTGCCAGGGCAGGACGCGGATTTGCCCAGATGGTCACCGACAACGAGAAACTCGACAGTAAGATCGTACGCATGGTAAGTCTACCAAAATACTATCGATGATAAGAGCGTCGCAATTTTGACTACATCTGCAGCTGAAAGCGGCACTCACACCTCACGTTAATGACTACCGCCTCGAAGTAAAGTACGAGGATGACAGCGTAGACAGTGTGGCTGAGAGTCTACGCATTCACCTCCAACTTGACAACAATAAGGCCATCAAAATGTGGACGCAGCTGCGGGGAATACTGCAAAGCCTATCTCCTTGTATGATGCTAATTTGCAAGACGAGGATCCAAAGGCCGACGAGCCTGAAGACATCGTTGTCGGTCTTCCGAAGCTCAATCGACCCAGGATACTCCAGGCGCCGTACAATATACCGCCGCTGTATCCATTCAATCGCACCTGCGTGTATCTGCTATTCTCGTCCGGGACAGCCGATGTGAACCCAAAAAGCGTGATTGTGAAGGGAACATCATCACAGGGCCCACTTGAGCTGGAAATTTCGGTCCAGGTTCGCGCGGCTCCTCATGAGATGATCCATCAACTAGCTGCGCGCAAAGCAATACAGGAGCTAGAAGAGGGCCGTGGTTGGATAATGGATGCCGTTACTGATGGCGAGAAAACTGGAGAGACCACTGCGATCAGGAAAAAGGATCCTGCGAAAGCTGCTTTGCTCCAGCAACTTGAGGCGGTTTGCCTGGGCGTAGAGTTCCAGGTTGGCGGCAAGTATTGCTCATTTGTCGCTGTCGGGGCCAATGAAGCGGAGATAGCCAAGAAGCGCCAACGAACAATCAACGCCTCTGTCGGTAGCTCATCTCTAGATGATGATTGGAAAATTCTTGGTAGAGAAGAGGAGCCACTTTACGCAGAGGAACAATTCAAAGGTATGTGTATGTTGCAGTCAAAGATTGAGACTGAGCTGGACATCGAAATTGGCACTGCTAACTTCGATCACCATAGGTACGGAGGGCCCTTCTCCTATTTCCGACCCACTCGTAAGATATGCACGTCAGCGTAATCTCAATGGTCCTATGGGGTTCAGTGGCCCTATGGGGCTCGTCAACTTGACTGTAGCTAGCCCCCCCGGTGGCGGCGTGCGCCCACGTCACGGAGCATCATCGTCAAAGCTGTCATTATCTGCTTTTCAGGACCGAAAAGAAGGGAAAAAAGCAAAGAAAGAGTCTAACCTGTCAACAGGGCAAGCAATCGCAGAGTCTGAAGAACTTGACGAGGAGAATTCGGATATGGGCTTTGGCCTTTTTGATAGCGGTAGTGAGACGACTTCACAGCCCGCTGCACTATCGAATGTATATTGCAAGAGAGTTATGTCTAGCGCTATGAAAACACGAAAAAATATACGACGTCTCCTCCTGGCGGGCAAGACGCAGAGCAATGCAGGGCAAGAAGAAACGGCCGAAGAAGACACTGTTGACGAAGGTCTGCTACTCGAGGTTATCATCGCCCATCAGTCGTTCGAAGGCTCCTGGAGCTCTATTACCAATTCGATGTTGGAAAAGATGGGCCTCAATATGGACATGGTACGAGCGGCTATCCATGACCTTGGGCTGTCGCAGCAACAGGCAATCCTTGCTAGAGATGCGGACACCGTTATGTACACGGCAATTGTTGCTCGTTATCTGGAAGAAAAGATGACCGATGAGCAAGAGAAATGGGAGCTGATCGTGGACAAGGCGCGACAGTGGTTGGAGGACAACGTGAACGATGCGCTGCTGGTGGACGTTTGGAACAAGGCGTCAGCTCTATGTGTTCCCTCAGAGTAGGTAACACCATCAGACTCAGTAATCAAACGGCCCATTTTGCCCAAAGTTTTGGCGTTTTATTGTGATGGACGGTGGTCTCGCAGTCTCTGAACGTGAGGGGCCGCATGCATGGTTTTCGAAACAAGGCACCCAGCAACGCGCGAACACCATGCTACCTGGTAGCCTCAGATGTGTTCCTCCCCTTTTCGCTCTGATTGGTCTTTAACCACACGGTTTTGGTGGCAGTGAGGCGCTCCCCACAGTGAATGCGCCACCAAACTTAGTGAAACGGACCAGGATCCGTGACCCGAGGCACTCATGCTGCCAGCCTTGCGCCATCTACGGCTCATTCAACGCGGATTAATTAATCCCGATCGACCGCTGTACCGTTTCGAGTCATCAACTTGCTTCTTGCCTACACCTTAAATCTACTCAGCATAGTTTTTCATAACTAAGAAGGCTAGAACATGTTCACAAACTTTGAGGCTGAACTGAATCGAGGAAAACGGCCGGAAACAGGTTGGTGCCACTACACGGGCACTGCACTGCCGATCCTGAGATATCGCGATGTATGTTTCAGTAGGAGGGTGGCGTTTAACCGACTAGCCAGCTCTCTTGGCTCTGATGTCAAAGTCTTGTCCGCCGCTACAGTGGCAGCTGTATAAAGGCGGCACATGAGCTCGTAAGTCTGCATCGATTCACTTCGACACTCACTTCTCTCTTTTGACCATCCTCACTCTTTGTGCTGAGCACTTTAAATTCATTCAACGCGTACAGTCGTTACTTACACCCCTTTTGAAAATGAAGTACACCCCCGCTTCCGTTCTCCTCCTCGCAGGCCTGAGCGATGCTCGGCCCAGGCCTCAGTTCAGCCTCCCCAGCTTCAGCATGCCTTCGCTTTCTTTGCCCACTGGAGGCTTCGGCCTCGGCTCTAGTTCCTCTGGACTGGGTTCCGGCCTTGGATCTGGCCTTGGATCCGGTCTGGGGGGAGGTTCAGGTTCGGGATTCAGCCTGCCTTCCTTCGGCAATGCGCCTGCTGCTACCAGGGCGTCTACCACTGTGCAGGCTACGGTGGATCCCACCAGCGCTGCCGCTGCACCCACTTCGACCGGATCAAGCGGCGGTGCTGGAACCATTGGCAGCAACTGCACGCCCCAGTCTGGCGGCAGTGGTAGCCTCCTGGGTGGTTCAGAGAACGGTGTCACGGACAATAATTGCTGCACGGATCTCACCGTAATATTTGCTCGGGGAACGAGCGAGACTGGAAACGTTGGTAGTGTCGCCGGCCCGTCCATGTTCGAGAGCCTGAGGTCCAAGTTGGGAGAAGACAAAGTCACTGTCCAGGGTGTTGACTACCCTGCCGACGCTGCTGTAAGTCCATCTCTTACTTCTGGTGGAATAAACCTGATAGCCGGACTAGGGAAACGCAAATTTGGGTGCCTCAGGTGGACCAGAGATGGCACAGCTCGTGCAGAGGGCGAAGTCACAGTGTCCTAACAGCAAAATTATTGTTTCCGGCTATTCTCAGGGTGCTATGGTGGTTCATAATGCGTTTAGTCAGGGTGTCTCCGCTTCTGATGTCGCCGGTGCAGTCATGTTCGGTGATCCGTTGAAGACTCAGAGCATCGATGGTTTAGGCGCCGATCAAGTGAAGGAGTTCTGCGCCACCGCGGATAGCATCTGCGGCACCGGAGACAACCCGCAAGGAAGCCATCTCAGCTATGGAAGCGTGGGCGAGGAGGCTGCTGACTGGGTCATCAAGGCCGCTGGTTTGTCCTGAATTTGGTGAGTCGCTGTGGGCAAAAATTGGATGGATGGATCGCATCGGTGCGGGGAGACACTGATTTGGCGAAATGCGCTAGGATGAATATAGTTAGTGACGTTTCATCACCTCAAGCGAAACTTCTCTCGGTGTGCCACCCCTCTACGACAATACACTGTGTACACGACACAACAGATCGTTCTTACAGCTTGAGCACATTGTACTTTTTTTTTTATCATGCCCGCCAAGTGCAAAGATCGTGAGCGCATTGCAGCTTCAGGGAATGCCGATGTCCCCTCTCTGCCAGTCGGTGCAATACGAGGCGACCTATGCTTCCGCTGCTTTAGTCCTCTCGATGACATTCTGAAATGCTCCGGTTGCAGGAGGGCGTATTACTGCTCCGAGAAATGTCAAAAGTCGGACTGGAAGCTTGTGCACAAGAACCATTGTAAAATCTTTCAAACAATCAACCAGGTGGAGGAAGAGAAGTATCAGAGATCAAGAACATGGGCCGAATACCGCGAGTCCCTTGTAAGTTATCTGAAGAAACAGTAAGGCTGATGGCTGCTGCGAACGTTGCTGATCGGGTGCAGTTGTTCATTATTCGTATCATCAGAAATGCCGCTCCGCGAGACGACAACTTGCGCTATATCGTTCAGTCAGTACGCTCCACAGACTCTTCGTAGGATTTGTATTGACTCTCAACATAGAGCACAAGCATACTGCACGTCATGTCGTCGTACCGTAGTACAGCTTGCGACTCGAAAGATTGTGCTCAACCGCTGTACAAAGTGTCGTCTAGTCTTCTCTTGTGCTGATTGTTCGTCAACACCCGAACATCCGGCGTCGATCTGCGAAATCTACCAGCATTTTCGTCGCACTGAAAATTTTCGCATCAATTTCTTTGAAGACACCGGCAAGGCGACACCAGTCACATGCACGCAGTTTCCGCGCGATACTCGCAAATCTCTGGCTGACGCTACCGGGTGGTTTGATTACTACGTCAAGATATCGGATAAACCGCAAATAGATGGGAAGTTCAAGCCTGGTTTCAGCAGCATCGAAATCGACATTGACAGAAATGGCTCGGATCGAGAGAAAGATGAAGCAGAGAGAATGCTCATGTTTCTCTTGTGTGCTACAGACACCCTTACTATGCCGTTGACGATCGCACAAGCTCTCGAGGATATACAGTGGGAGAAGCCACATCTTAATGTCCATATTGTAGGTGCTACCGATCGAGAATTGGTCCTATTGGCCAATTTCGAAGAGCTGCTACATCTTATACCAAGCCTACGAGACCTTCATATTACCGCTATTGGACCGGAAATACCTGGCCCATCTGAAAATGATAGCTTTATTCTCTCTCGTCAAAGCCTCGATTGCTGCCCGCCGTGCAAATCAGGTGGAAGAGAGCGCTCGATTTCCCTCTATCGAGGGGTCTACCACGATTACTGTAAGGATCCCAAGTTCGAAAGGCCCGATTTGGTCGTACTATTCAACAGTAGATGGGTTGACGGTGACGATGCGAAGTCTCACTGGGAGCCTACGATCAAGAAGTTGGTCGCAGACAATGTGCCAGCGCTGTTCACAACGTACAATTCCGGAGAGGCGCGCAATGAACAACAAAGAATGAAAGAGCTAGGAGCAAACTTCGTGATAGAGGTTGAGGAGAACAAGTGGAAAGGCTTGGTGCCAACACCGGAATTCATCGACGAGGAATATGGCATGTGGTATAACAATGCTTACAGGTACATTATACAAGGATCAAAGTGATCCACCAGGTCAACTATCCCAACGTATGAGATGCAAAGCCGGATGGGCTCCATGTGAAACTTTCGTAAGGAGAGTTCAACGCTGAGTCCCTAAGGAATATGTTCTGAAGCCCGACACCCCTCGGTCATTGAGCCGCATCTACTACACATCTACCCAACATTCTTGAAGCGCAATATCACTCAAAATCGCCGTCTCTTACTCCTAGGTGAAGATTCCTCCCGATGCACCTTCTCGTAGCAGAGTAAACAAGGGCGCTTCTTACCGGCCAGGCTCCGCGCCTCCACTTCCGTCGTTTCCGACACAGTCTCTTCCTCACATTACCACCATGTGTCATCTGAGACTTGCGTGAAAGCTGAATAGATTGCGCTCTCATCAGCTTGCTGGTCTCGCTTGATGACGGTTTGGAGCCGATATTTTTCGGACGCTAATCCCTTGGCAACACATTCCTCAAGATCAAGAATGTTCTCCAACAACATAGGCTTTGCTTTGCGTCCCAGCCGGCGGACGGGACCTTCATCATCCTCGTCTTCTTCTGTGAACCTAAGATGAGGCTGAAAAGTGATGATATGCATGATCTACGAAGGGTGAGCGCTAAGGGCGTATATACCAGCAGTCAGGGGTCACCGCTCCTCCGGGAAGCTGCATATGCCAATGAAACATAACCAATGAAGGAAAACGAGCCATCTGCAGGCTGGCAGTCTCACCGGAAGCTTCACCCATCACATCTTCTTCTTCTTCGTCATTAACACCGATGACGAAGATCTCGGGTAGCGCTGTGAACCCCTCTCCAGTTGCCTCCGCTTCCACTACTTCTTTACATCGTTTGCAAAAATGAGTCGCCCTAGGGGTATGGAACATCCGATCTTTGATCATGTCCGTAATAGGAGTCTCAGAAATGCCCAGATTCTTGCGGGCGTCAAGCGGATGGTCGACCATATACGTCCAGAACTCTTCTTCTAGATTATCCTTGGGCAGTTTTGTCTTCTTACGGTTGCGGCGCACTGGGCCGTCGCAGACCAGCTTGGTGAGATCTTGCGTCCTGAAGAGCGAATCAATGAGCGGGTGTTCCGGGCGGTTTACATCCGACGGAAGCTGTATGCCTTGCCACCCAATCGACAGCAATCCGATGATCTGGCCTAACCAATCCACAAGGGCGTCTTCTGGTACCTGAGTTCCAATCATCCACTGAAAGGCGTGTGGGTCGGGGAGCGGGGAGTGAGCCGGCCTCACATTCTGCAAGTTTGTGATCATACGCAATGTCTCTGCGATAGGATTCACCGAGAGTTGGGATTCTTGATCTTCAGAAGAAAGTGCACCGAGGATATGGTTCTCGGTTTCTTCAGCTGTCCACCCCTCGTCAATGGTGAGGCTCGGTCCAACGAAGCGGTCTCCGAGTTCGAGTGCCAGCCAAGTGCCCTGCCAGCGCTTCCAACAGTAATACGGCCTGAGTAGGGCCGCTACGGTTACGTTACGTTTGTGAGCGAGTACTGTACGTACTTTACGGCGGCAGAGCTCGTATGGTACGGGAGACGAACCGTAATAGGTGAATTAAAGCTTCTACAGGCAGTAATAGTATACAAATTTCCTAATTAGGAAAAAGGCTAGTATTAAAATTATTATTATTAGTATTATTAGTAATTTTAATAACTACTTTTATAATATTATCTTTCTTATTAATATAGGTAATTAGGTCCTTAAGATAACTTAAGACAGCGTCTTTCCTTAGCTAATTTTTTTATAACTAATATGTCTTAATTATTTTTATTAATAGTGAATTGCGATCGCATGTGACTGTACGTTTAGTAGAGGAGAAATAGCGCTCGTAGTCACACGACGTTGCTGGCACAGAGAGGTGATCCATCGCCATCTTGAAGACAACTGGGTAGCGTTTTTGACCTATCTCTGTCCACCAGCGGTGCGGATCCCATAGTAAATCTGATAGGCGCTGGTCTACTTTCCCGACATTCAGGTCATCGTCAATCGCGTCAATGTACTCCTGCAGCTGCGAGCTCTGTTTCATATGCTTATGCGACTTCTTGCCGGTGAGCAGCATGGGATCTACCCACATTGTACGCTGGCGGCGAGCGCCACTTCTGTAGGCGCCAGGGATCTTCCGGGTGCTGTCATCTCTGTGGGAGAACTCATCCTCGCTATCCTCTTGCTGGGTCTCCGCGTCTAGGTATTTTAACTAGACCTTTTTAATCGATCTCTCTGCCTTTTACACCACTGTAGGAAATAACTCTAGTAGGTCTAAAACCGGCGCAGGCGCAGCATTGGGTAAAGAGCTATTGCTACGTAGTATAATAATAAATCTAGATCTATAACTAGGCGCCTAAAGTACGAGTCAAGCTTCTCCTTTGCGAAGGAGTCACTATTTTATAGGTAGGGTGACTCAGTATACCCAGCGTACGTTGTTACCTCGTTGGTGAGAAATTCGTAGATTTCTTGTAAGTTGATAAGCGTCTGCCAGAGGCTGCCAAAACCGCTGCCGCCGGTGTTGCCCTCAAGCGATCTGCAGTTCTCATAGAAAACTTGCAAGGTATTATAAATAAGCTAAACTTTATCTTATTATTTAATAATCTATTATTCTAAAAATTATAAGTATTATTATTAGTAGTAAAGTTATTATATAAGTACTTAATATACTATTAAATTAGCTTCTTAAGCTCTAGGTAGCGTAATAATATATTATAAATACTATGCTGTTTAATACTGCTATCTCTAATTTAAATTAAGTGTTCTCTACTTAAAAAAAGGGAGTTTTTATTTAGTAGATTTTTTTTATATTTTTATAAATAGTCGCTAATATTTATATAATATTTAAATAAAATTAATAAAGTTATATAGCCTACTAATAACGCCCTTGCTCTAGTATAACTTATATTATTTTTTAGGTAATGTTGATACGGCAATAGGCTGTTGGATCAAGACTTCGTTGCAACGATGTGGTATTGATTTGATTCTTGATTGCAGATCTATTGTGGTGGGCTGTTGTGAGAAGTATTTATCGAGCGTGGTTTGTCCCCTGCTAGCCTAATCAGGACTAGCGCAACAAACCACAGGCAAACTGCGCAACAAACCGCAGGCAAACTGCATAGCGGTGAAAGCCGTAGCAGTGTTGCGCAGGTTTGAAGCCAACAGGTAAAGCTTTTAATAATTTAGGCTTAAATTTACTAAGGCTATATTTATATATACGAGCCTTTATAATTAGATTAATTATATACCTAGCAAAGCGGATTTAGTGCTATTTATTAACGTAAAGACTATTATAGGCGAGGTTATTAATACTAGCTAAAAAAGTTTTATTATTATTACTTATATTATTAACTATAAAATAATAAAGATTTTGCTTAAAGTTAAAGTTATAAGTAATTTAAAGGATAATTGTCACGGTAACCTCCTAGGTAACCTGACGGCCTAGACATACTATTAATAATAGTACGTTAGTATATAGACTTCTGTCTCCAAACTTATACTTTGGGAACTAAAGGTCTAATAGCCTAGACCCCGAAGCTTGCTTCTAATTAGTTAGACACGACGCTAGCCATCTAGTTATTAGCACCTAGACTAAGCGAGATAAATAGATCCACGCTAGATAGGGGGAGAAGACCTTTTCTCCTTATCCAACGTCTTGTACCTACACGTAGACACCGAACGAGTATATCAATCTAGCCTACCTAGGCCCAGAACACTTCTACTCGTTGCTCTCGTGATAATAATAAAAGTCTGCGTAAAACCTATATAGTTATAGAAAAGGGCGTAAAAAGTAATAAATAAGTCTTATTAGTATAGGTTAGCGTCTAGATATTTAGTATTAGTAATATTAAGAATTTTAAATTCCTGCTAGAATAATAGTTCTTCTAATTAGTACTAGTAAAATTAAGACTTACTAATAAAGTAGGCGACAACTCTAAAAAAGTTAATATTATTTAATAATATTTATATATTATAACTTATACTTATTTTACTATACGCTACGTATAAAAGCTTTTATATATTATTCTTCCTCTCTACTATACCTTTTTTTACGTACCTAGAAAGTATAGTGGCGCTAGATAGTAGGGCGCGTAGTAGAGCTATTTAGTTTTATATTAATAAGCCTTTGCTAGCTACTAACGTCGCTATTAAAAAGCTTAAATTATAAAAAATTACTTAATTAACGTACACCTTTAATAGCTTCTCTTCTTACTATAGTAAATAAGATATAATAGAATTAGCGCCCGTAGCTTTCTTAAACAGATCTAATAACATACCCACGGTGGGCGGTATAAGGCCGGTGTTAGGATCGATTTGGTGAGCCTTTCGCAGGTGCAACTTTATATGCGCAGTGCCGTGATCCAGATCGAACAAGCAGGCAGGCGTTCTGGTAGTATGGCATTTCTCACACAGAAAGAACGACTTTTGGCTGACTAGATCCTCGTCTAGGTAACTCAACTCAGCTCCATGTCGCTTGATAGATGCAGGTTTGCGACCTCCCGAGATCTTTGACTTATACCGCACGCGGTAACCGACGCGCGCACTATCCAGCTTCTGGGTGCCATGCCAGAGTTTGTGCCAGTCTATATAAAATGCCCTGCCTAAATTGCCGCTAGGCTACTCGTGAGAGGGATAAATTAATAATAATAAGAATTATAAAGAGCTAGCTAACATGTTAGCTTGTTATAATATAAAGGTAAAAAATAGTAATAGTATTAATAATAAAAACTATTAAGATCCTTAAAATGCGCGCGTACTCTATAAAATAATTTAAAATATAAGTATTTTAATAGAAAATATGCTAATAGTTATATAAGAAGACGTGGTAATAGCTAGAAAAAGCGCTACTTAATTTGCTCTATATAGGCCTATCTAAAGTCTGATTGGCTAGCCCTGCAGGATCTGCCAGATCCGCCAGATCTAGCCTACCTAACGCTCAACTCATGCCTCCTTCTTGTTTGGGACAGTATAGATAGTAATACGGTGTCAAATCAAGTACGGTACGGTGCCTCGTACGGTGGGCACCTCTCTACGGTACGTACGGCCTAATTCACACTACTCAGCCGTACAGTACTGACCGTATTACTTACCGTTGGAAGCGCTGTGCCCTGCGGTCGCAAGAGCTTGGAGAAGTGCATTTAGATGGCTGAAATTCTTGCCATGAGTAGCAAGGCCGTTAAGCCCAAGGCGGTGGGGTTTGGGAACAGCTCTGATCGTCGTGGTATCCATGGTAGCGCGCGTGCGTTTCGTCATGATGGTTGTCGAGTATAAGGGAAGTCCTTGTTGCGGTCGACGATTGATGATGTTTTTGGAAGACGGTATGAATCCATGGGGCTTGTGAGCCAGAGGCGTTATGTATGTTGGTTCAACGCCATGGATCCTTGTGTGCTGGGAAACTTATATGCATTGTCTGATGGGCGCACCCTCGAGCGCGTGGCTGGTGAAAGCAAACCCGATAAGCTTCACATGATCTCAGCGATAATTCACCCAGTTCAACCTATGAAATTGTTCCAGGATATATCAAGTATCACTGGTGAGGAAGTACGAGTCTACTGATCTAATACTGATTCACTTTATTTGAAAGCTGGGGCAGAGGACCGGTGTCCAGGTTTCAGGATGAAAGCTATATGGCTCTTAGTCGATCTAAAGTGCGACATGGAATACGAATCGAATCCTATGTGTGGTACCTCTTCAGAAGACATGATGTGTCAGATACGCTGCAAAAAGATATCATTCACTCCTCCAAAACCAATTCTGCTCATTTAGCTCTAGAAAGCTTGGTCACCACCTTTCCACATCCTTCAATCCAGGTCATCAGCAGCCTTCTCCTTATCTGGTATCTCTTTAATCGACCCTTCGTCAGTCTGAGACTCCTTTTCTGCCCAGAAACCATTCAGAGAATCAAATGAGTTTTGCCGTTCGACGTCATGAACGATCTTTCCGGACTCCTCAGGGTGTGTCCTTTCGTACAATGCTAAGTAAGCCTGGCCCTGATCACCACCCATAATTTCTCCAGTGGGGTACGGACCCTCTGCCCTTTCCACTATATCATCGTTACATTGATACCAGTCGTTCGAACTTCCGGTGCGCGAAACCGCGACGTAATGTCCAGAATCCATGGTGTCACCTTTATGGTATATCGCCGTTCGCAGCTCGTATAAGCATCCGTGTTCCCTCTTAGCATCCCCATGCACGTACCTCGATAGATCTAAAGTGTAGCCTTTGGCTTCTTCAAAATCAACCCTGTATGCGAATTTATGTTTTGCAGGTGGCCCGTTGTCTCCAGGCGGGACTTGGCGTACGAATTTGATCATGAAGAATTCAGGCAGTTTGGTGAATTTTTGGTTTCCTGCAGGTGTACAGCCATCCTGACCGCAAACGCATTCTCCATCAAAGGTTAGATGGTCGTCGATTAGGCTAGGGACTGTTACGGTGTCTGGTTCATCGCCACTTCTAAGATCTTTTGTTGTGGTTCTTCCATCAGAGGGCGGGCATAGCATCAAATGCCATTCCAGAGATTCAGGGTGGTTGTGCTCTTTGTTGTCCTAACTGCATCCAACAACCTGGGTAGAATAGATACCAAGGAGTCTCGCGAAGATGTTTTTGTAGGCAGGATTTTTGCTGCGTAGATGGAGGATAAGATCCCGATAGAAATCAGCTGGATCCTCCTCTGATTTTCCGTCGTATTTGAATTCGTGATGCTCAGGTACTCCCTTGTTGCCCCTAATCCTCGCGAGAGTGAACTGAAGAGCATATGGATCGATCGATCTACCTTCTTCACGAACGTTCTTGAGCAGATCCAGGAGTTCTGTCCCAAGGTTTAAGGCTTTTGGGTTGGTGTGCATAATGATTCTTTTGTAATTACCAGGGACATTCGTGGCCCGATTCATTTCGAATGGGGCTCCAATGGCGGCTCCTAGTTCATGCTCTACTTAGTACGGATCAATCGCCGCCAACGCTTGCATGATTACATTGATGTAACAAGTTTTTTCTGCTCGGAGTAGTCCCCTTGGTTCAAAATGGTGTGCTGGTGAAGGAACAGAGGCGATGGGAGCAGTTGATTGCGGAAGTTTAAAAGCTTCTTCTCCTTCAGCAGGGCTTTTCTCTTCTGCCTCTTTGTGGTTTTCTTCTTCTGTCTTCTTATAGCCTTCTTCTTCAGTCAGTATGTGGTCATCCTCTTTGTCTTTGTCTTAGTTTCTTCCTCTGTGGCTTTCTTCTTGGACACGTCATTAGTTTTTGCATTTCCAGGCACGGTTGTAGGAGCACCAGCAGCTCTCGCCGTCTTACGCATAGTGCTTCTTCCCTGCTTCACACATTTGAATCCTCAGCAGCACACCTGCATCCACCACGGTCGATAAGGAACCGATCAATATCATCTTGTTGCTGGTGAATCAACTGGGTCAGGGCCCTCTGCCGGCGCACAATCCGCAAAATGGTTTCTTCAGACATCTTACGGTTCTTGTGTCGTGGCAACTAATGAGCCTAGAGCGTCACAATAACGATTTATAAAGCTTGTCCACTTGCTTTGTCAAATGAAAAGATTTAGGCACCAAACAAGGCTGTCTTTCATCTAACGCGAGCAAACATTCAGGAACCCTAGCTATGTGATCCTGCAAAATACAAGACCACGCAATTGCAGCAATCACTAAGAAGAAACAAAAGCAAGACGCAATTCGAAGTTAGCACGATAATCCAAGACGACGATGGGACCATAGGTGAAACTTGTTCTGTTTTTTAAATCTCCACTATAGCTAAGCTGCTTGTGAAAGCAACCTCTGACCCTATAAACCAACATTTTATGTCTCCGCCATGTAACACGATCGAAGACAAACCCAAGATCTAACAATCTCAAGCTTGTTCTTTTCCAAACTTCTGAAACCAATTCTCGGGAGACACCATGATGTCGCAGGCGCGAGACACAAAGGCCCGCGTCGATGAGAATGCCGCAAACGCGGTGGGAAATCGCCACTGGAGAAATCGCAAATCAGACACAAAGAGCGCACACACGGAATATGTAAAAAGGCCTATAAAGGTCCAATGCCGCGAAGCCCCGATTATCTATCGCACCTTCCACCTACTTCGCCACGATCCCAACACTATCATGGCCGTCTACCTCAATCTTCTCCACCTTCGCTTCGTTAGCGATGGCCTTAATCTCCGCGACTTTTACCGCCCGTGCACTCGGATCCGGATTCCCGTACAACATGTACTGGATGGCATTCGGCTTCCCCTGAGCCTTCTCTCCCCCAGGTACAATCTTCGCATAATAAGTCGTTCCCTCACCCGGGTGCAGAGGTCCGGGAAGTTTTAAGAACCAGGGTAGTGGCGCCTTATTCCTCTCCACGGCCTCTGCCGTCTGCGTACTCTCCGGCTCTGAAGCGGGTTTCTTCGTCTGCTTTGGACCCGAAAAGGATCTTACTACCACCTATTCCTTAGGCACGTCAAAGCGCTTCATAATACTCGGGATATCTTCTAACAACCTCGCGCGGCCCGGCTTAAAATCCTCATTAAACGACTTGCGTCCCTTTGAAGGTTGAATGGGCGTCGAGCGCGGGATTGCAAACCCCGAAGTAAAAAGAGAATTGGTGACGCCCGGGTTCATGGGTGAGCAGCCGATGGACGAAACGAGCAGGTCGTCGATGTTGATGTGCTGGTACTGCGGTTGCTGTTGCAGGTTGTTCTTTTGCTGCCAGGCGGTCTCGCGAGCGGCCGCGTAACTGACGTCTAGGGGCGAGTAGTACTCCTTTCATAAGCCTTCGAAGCTGCTGGTGGGCTGTGCGGCGGTCATTTCTTGTGCAACCTTTTGGTGCTCAGCGAGGGCGCGCGTTGCGAAGACGCGGGTCTCGGTGAGGATAGTGCGAAAAATTGTTGTCAATGGGTAAGTTTCCAAAGTGCGGTGCGGTTAAGTGGCTGTGGGATTCTTGTGGGAAACTGTGATGCTGGAGTATGATGGTACCGCGTGTTAAGCAGGCGTCTGGGTTGAAGTCTGTTGTTGCGGTTGGAAGTGGTGTCGATTATGCGAAAGGAAGGGAAGTGAAGAGAGACTGACTTTATAAACGTTATTTTTTTACTTTCACCTGCGGGTCCCGAGGAGTCATGTATGGACGTTGAGAACGTGTTTTTCACCAACCATGGATCGCGCACCTGTGTACCACGCGTTCAACCAAGTTTCTCATCTTCAGCAGGTACCCTATGGTTTATGTGTTTAAGCGAAGAGAAGAGACTTTTGTTGGGTAGGCAAAGCCCGAGGTACGCAGGCAGAACAACCCTCATCGCGTGCCTGTGTACTTCCCGAAGTCAGTTCTTATGATGCATTCTGGAGTACCACCAAGTGATTTCTTACAAAGAGCGAGATGTCGCACATACGAATTCCTGTCACCGAGCCCGGTTACCTATCCACATCTAGTCCCATGGAGCAGACTACAGTGTGTCATGACACCCGCGGGTCGGGTCCACCCATCCCACACGCGAAAAACTCGCCCCAGATCAAAAGAGCATGATGCAAACTATTGCCGCATAACAACACGATTTATATCAAATTCAAAACATTACATAAGTAGGCATGCGTATGCACAAAAGCCGCTCGAACACCCATCAAGTACCCATGGTAATAGAAAAAAATGGAATGACGTACGCAAAACTAGGGGTATCCAGCTCCAACGAACGCGCAAAAAAACTCTTCTTCTAACACATTACTAATGAGGGAAAAACATCTCCTACTATCAATACACATAGCAAAACACGTAGAGAAAAAAATACAAATCAATGCGAAAAGAAAACACGCCGACCGAGGAATCTTGGTTCGGATTCCTAATCTTCCCCAGTCCACGTCGGCACCCATTCCTGGCCGGGGAAGCTCGTCGCCCGCATAACAGGCTCATCGTCCTCAGCCGGCAGCTCATACACCAGCCTCGCCGTGCCGCCGCTTCGCTCGAATCCGTTTGCGCTCGTGCGCGTGCTGCCCGGCGCGCGCAAACTGGGCACTCTACCGCCGCCCGAGACGCTGCGCTCGAGCTCGCGGGCGCGGGCACGGGCACGCTCGCGTTCTTGCCTCTCGCGCGCCGTCTCCTGGCGTTGCAGCTCGGCGCGCTGGATGCGTTCTTGCCGCTCGCGTTCTTCGACCTCGAGGAGCTGCCGGCGGAGGATGTCGGCGCCCATGTCGGCGGATGAGCGTTGAGGTGATGCCGCCATAGATGCGGGCTGTGGGTGTTGCAGTATGCCTAGAGACGCCTGGCGTTGGCGGGGTTCGGGGAGGCGGCCGCGGTCCGACGCATCAGTAACAATGTTGGGCGGTCTGGGACGATCTTTGTCCATTCCCTCGTTTGGTACGCCGGGACCAGAGTACGGTGGTGGCTCGTCGGCTGGTGGGAGATCTTCATATTCGGGTTGCTGCCGGTGAGCTGGGTGCTGATATTCCTCCGTTGGTGGAGGTGGTGGGTCGTATAGGGAATCGTGGGTGTGATCTGATGCTGCATCCTGTGAGATTGGTCGTGACATATGAGAGTTTGGGAATGCTGCATTCAGTGGAGTATGAGGCACCTTGTCGGGAAGTGGTGGCGGCGGCATCATGTTCGCCGTTGGGTTGACAGGACTGGTAACACTAAGTGGATCAGGGGATATTGGAAGCGGATAGGCCGCGGGGCTTGGAGTTGACCCAGGATGCACTGGTGCTGGCGCTATTGGAGGACTAGGCGAATGCGGCCTCTGAGGGATCAGTCTGTCATTAGTCTGCTGGTTTGTGACGGCATACGGCTGAGGCGAGCCGCGCGGAAGAAGCTCGCGGAATCCACCGCTTTGTCTCCGTGGAGGCCGCTCCTGTGTTGGCGGTGGAGGGGGAGTTGTCGACTGGTTGCTGTGCCCTGAACGGGGTGACGGTGACCGCCCAGTTCTCTCAGCATGTAATTGTTCTTGCGCAAGAAGCTGCTGTTCCATGTACTGTCGCTGACGCGCACGTACAATATCCTGTTCGGTTGCTCCATGAGGTAGATCGAGATTCCAAAGGCGCTCGGACTGGGATTGCTCTGATATGCTGCTCATCCTCTGCTTCTGGGGTTTCGAAGTCGATGGAGGCGAGTTTCCGATTAAGGATCCGGGAGAGGTATTGACGATAGGAGACACAACGGAGTCATTTGAATTGTGGCGGACATTGGGACCTGATGTCGTCATCGCTGAAACCTGAGGTGAGATCGGTTGCATTTGTGGGTCGGAAGACTGTCGATTGTACGGTTGTCTGTCACGTGTCTCGTCGACTTGGGAAGGAGGTTCTTCGGACTGAGGTGACACAAAAGCGCCAGAAACATGTGTATACGCTCCTGGAATGGGTGGGGTTTCGTACCGTGGCTCCTCCAACGGCGAACTCCCCTGCCACTGAGACAAGTGAGAAGGCGGAGTAGCTGATGGCACAGGAACTGGAGCAGAGACGCTGCGAGTGTTAGGAGGTTGTTGGGACGCCATTATTGGGGGTGCTTGCTGTTGCGGGGGTCGTTCATGGTGTTGATACTGCCGTACAGGTTGTTGTTGTTGTTGTTGCTGCTGCTGTTGCTGAATGGGCGGAAGCGGCTTGATCATCCCGAGGTCCGGTTTGGAATACTCGTTTACAGGAGGAGAAGTATGTCCACCTGTTTGCGGCACATGGTGATAGAAGCTCTCAGGGGCGGACGGAGCATCCGCACGGGACATATGAGACGGTGGTTGGGTTGGCAGTCGACTCTGCTCCTGTATACGCTGTGCTAGCATCGTCTGAGCTATGTGCCTGGTATCTATATAGGCAGACCCTTCTGGAACGCCTGGTGGTTGCTGGGACTGTATTGGCAAAACAGGTGCCATCTGATGTGGCTGTTGAAATCCTTGAGTGGGTTGCATATATTGCTGAGGCAGTCCGTGAGGATGCATAACCTGCGGCGGAATGGGCGGCACGGTCTGCTGTTGCATACTCTGTGGAGGTGGGGGCAACATGGCATGCTGTTGTATGGCCTGTAACTGCATTGGTTGTAACAGAACACCTTGCATCCCTGGAAACGGCCTTGCCATGGGAGGAGGACCATATTGGATATTCCCGTACTGGTTAGGGCCGACAGGCTGTTGTGGCGGCCATGGCTGACCTTGCGGTACTGATCGCAAAGGCGTTGCACTCGAATGCTTTTGAGCCTTTTGTGCTTTTTTCTCCTCTTTGCTCATCTTTGTCTTGCTAGGGAGGGCACTGCCGATCGTTGAGCTCCGATTGAAGATGTTGCCCAGAGCCGAGAATCTCTTTTTCTTGCCCCCGGTCTCCGGAACGGACGAGGTGGGAACTCGATGATCTTGGGGTCTTGGCAGATTCGGTATGTTCTGTAAGACCTGCTGTGGAGGCAATTGCGGGGGTATGCCCTGGTTAGGCGGAGGATTCGCTGGAAACCTCAGGTCCAATCGAGAGTCGGTGACTTGGACTCGCGTGCTGTCCTGGCTAATATGCGACTCTTGCCCCAAGCTCGGAGGCCGATTGAGCGCAGACCCGAGACCACTTGATCTTCTCTCCTTTGGTGGAGCCATCTGGGCTGAACTTAAATCGCTCACGCCAGATTGCAGCGAAGCGCTCCGCCTTGCATTTTCTGGCACAGTGCCCGTAGGTGGATGCCCTCGGTTCTGAAACTGCTGCATCTGTTGCTGAGTAGGCTGCGCCGGAGCTTGCGAAACCTGCGGTATGCTCGAGCTGGATTTGCCCAATCCTTTAAAAACCGTTGACAATTTGGGTATGGTAAATTTATCCTCTTTCTTAGTGGGTTGAGCGCTAGCCGATGAAGGTTTGAATTCAGGTGTTTGCATGGCCTGACGTGCCATCATTTGCTGAAATTCGTACTGATTTCGTGCAGCCGAAAGCATGTTTCCGGCCATCTGAGGACCTTGACCAGGGAGCTGTGCCCGCGATCGGGTCTCTTGTGGAAGTGGTTGACCAGGTACCCACCCCCGCATCTGCGCTTCCATCATTACCCGTGGATCTTGCAGCAATCGCGGATCAGGTGACTTCGGAGGTGAGACCGGCTCTTGGTAACCATTCGTTATCTTGAGGCTCTCCCGAAGTGATCGCTCTGACGAACTGAGTGGTGGGGATCGTTGCGGCGGCGGAGATACATTGCTTGTTGGAGGTTGGGAAACGTTACTGTGTGGTGAAGTCTTGTTGCTTTCCCGATAACTGCTAAGCGGGGAGACATTCTTGCTTCCCAGGCCACCCTGCGAAGGTTGCTCCAAGAGGTGCCCAATCGAAAGGGCTCGGGGCTTTTGCATCTTCTTATTTGAGTTTGGTCCATTGGGTACTTGGCTTGACCGTTGAACTCGCGTATTAGGGAGCGGTGGGATCGGTGGGGGTGGATCCATGTTGCCCCCTCCGGGTCGATTGATCTCATCTTGAGGCCTACCATTGGCGTCGCGAGGACCCCAAACGAAACTCATTGGGCGTTCATCGCTGTATCGGCCCAAGCCTTCTTCCATTGGGGCTGACAATGGAGTGGACTTCGAAGCGCTCGACGTAGGAGGCCGCGACAACGCAGGAGATTTCGGTGGCTGGTCCGTCGCAACGCGCAGAGGTCGACCTTCTTCGTCTTGTATATCTTTCACAACACCGTTGTGGTCGGCATACAAGTCGAAATCATCATTGTCTATTGTACTGTTGATGGTGCGGTCGGATGGGTCAGGTTCTTCCTTGATCTGCACAGGGATGGGAGAGGTCTTAGCAGACGGAATATTCCGCTCCTGTGCCCGAACACGCGACGGCGGGCGCGATCGAGGACCGTAACTTGATATGGGAGACACAGAGGCGTCGTCTGCCGACACCATGGATGAAATCTTTGATATCAAGGACTCCGAGCGTTTGTGAGGACCAGGTCTGGCGAAGTCCGGAGATTGTTGGGGGCCCTCCTGAGGCGTGTCGGACTTGATCGGAACCGCTGGTGTAGGCGAACTCGGTGCTGGCATTAGGATTGTCTTTTCTGCTGGAGAAGACGCTTTTATTTCCCCTTCCGTCTGCGCTTCCTCGCGTTGGAGGAGCGACGAAGTTGGAACGGGCTGCAGCTCAGCCTCGTCTTGCTGATCAATGTGTGGGCTGTCGTCCGATTGCGACTGTGCAGCGACGCTCTCCTGCTCCCATGATTCGAAGGACGACTGCGAATGCAGATACTCGACCGCATGAACTACGCGGTATGCACTGAGTTGTTGATGTGGTAGGGGCCGCGGGGTAGCTTTTAGCGCTTCGCCCGCTGCAGCCTGATCGCGCGACGGCGCGGCTTCAATAACCCTCACAATGACTTGATTTGCATGCTTGTCAACCGTGGGCGAGGATCGCGTGTCTATCTTCGTGGGCGTCTTCTCCTCGTCATTAAACGCGTGCGATGAGACAGGGGAGAGATCACCGCCTATAAGCTCTGTCTCGTACGAAAAGCGACCTTCACCACGTTCACCTCTTCCACGAGCAATAGGCGTCAATTGTTCATCGTCAAAGTCGTCTGGTATTTCTGAAGCGAGTTTGGTCGGGGTGATCATAGGGCTCACGTCACTGAACGTTTGTCGCAGCTGGTTGCTGGGATGCTGATGAGGATGAAGCTGGCCACTGGCTTCCCGGTCTGTGCCACTTAAGCGATGTGACTTCGCGGATGACAATACAGGCGATACTGTCTCGAACCCACTGTACTGTTCAGCTCCAACAGTGCCGAAATGCTCTTCAAAAATCATAGGGTTGACCTTTGGCGACACCGGATCATGGTGCAACTGTGGAGGAAGGTCATCATCGCTCTTGTCGTCGTCGAGAAAGGGCTGTGTAGCAGCTCTGGCACTATTGAGTTCACCTTGGCCTAACGGCGGCGAGCGTTCGTTTTGTTCCATGACTGTACCATCTGGTTGAGACGAGAGTTCTATGCTCGCGACGGGAATGCCCATAGCTTGCCACGTGCCTCCTTCATTTCCTGGTTGTTGATGCCCACCGGTTGTAGGCCTAACCGCATCCTCGAATAACTCCGTGGTTGTTCCTTCTTCGCTGTCCTTTTGCTGATGCAAATGTACGATAATTTGTGGTTCCACTATTTGCTCCTCTGCCCTGGCCAGCTCGTTCTTGAGGAATGCCCTCGGTGCGTCGGAAGGCACCTCTTGATGCCCAGCACTCACATCATCAATTTGATCCCTACTCGAAGGTGGCTCAACCTTGAAGGTAGGACTCTGATCCAGCGTCTCCATCTCACACACTGGCGGTGTCGAGTTCCTGATCACAGACTGTAACAGCCTGTGACTCACACTCCCTCCATGTTCTTCTATGTCGTCTGGAATCTTCGGCACAGGAGGCACATTACCCTCATGCTCAAGTCCCATCCACGAAAACGCGCTCTTCGCTGGGCTTGGTAATACACCTAGGTGTTCTGGAGTCGGTGTCTGCAGCTCTGCCACCGGCGGTGTGCCCGAAAGCGCACTGGGCCCAGCACTCCATGCCTCAGGCGGGTGATAGGACTGCGGGCGGCTATTCCCCGGTGTGGAGCGTGGAGTATATTCGATACTGGGTAGGATGATGCTACTCGGGCGTGACCTGGACCGGCTGGATCGGTGGAACGGCGATGAGAAGCAGCGCTTGTGCCTCTTTTCCTCGACGAAGCCCTCCGTTGTATCTAGTGAGATTCTTACAAGTGAATCCGAAGCGGCGCTACCTATGTCCGAAGGCTCCTCTGACGCTTCGCGAGACGAGGGTTCCGATTCCGAGGTGGTGGCCTACTTCACAATCAACATGTGAACTGGCAACGCGATCACATGATTATGGAAATATTATATTGACCCTAATCATACATAGGAATGCTGGAACAAAACGTGAAAGAATTAGGGCCGGCGTCAGGAACAGGGGAAGTGAAGAGGTCGATAGCCAAGAGCCCGAGAATCGGTCATAATTTCATCTTGCCATCAGAAAGGAAATCGTGAGGTACATCGTCGGGTCATATCGAATCGAAGGTAGGGAACGAAGAAAAGAAAACAAGAAAATCATTTATCTACCTTGTCGCTTTTGAAGCGGCTCTTGCCCTTGGCAAAGAGGCCCTTCGCACCAGTCATGCCTTTACCGCTCAACAAGCCAGCTGTATGCAAAAGATCTTTCCCTTTAGCCTGCATCTGATGACTAGCACTCCTCCCGCTTCCTTGCAAAGTAGGTGCCGATGTTGGTGTGGCTGGGGTTTGGGAACCGCTGGCGGACTCTGCTTGACTGCTGTTGGCCCCGTGATGTTTGCCAAACAAAGATATGGATCCAGTGGGTCTATGGCGCATCGTTCCTGAGGTGTTCAAGTTGGGCTTAGGTTGCGGGTATGGCTGCGTGGCAAGATCTGGGTTCGCGCTCAGGGCGGTACTGACCCAGTCGCCTAATCCATGATCAGCATGGGCCCAATGTTCGCGAGTCTTGTTGTAGTTCGATATTCTTTCCGCTGTGGATTTGATTTGCGCAATGTCTTTGAAACCAAGAGGTTTGTCCGACGTCGGAGACGCAGTTGCAATAGGTGAAGTGGCGGCAGATTCTTGGGAGCCATGAAGCGGTGCACTTATGGCAGGATTAGGAATAGGACCCTGCGCAGGATCGTGGTTAACAGTAAGTGAGTCTTTAGTAGGCATATCGTGGCTCGGTCGAGCTTGTTCAGACACTGGAGAAACTTCGCGGCTAAGACGGGGCGGGAGATCCACAGCTTCAGGGTTGAGAGCAGAGTTTACGACGTGCAGGCCTGTAGGGGGAGATGTTGCGCGATCAGTCTCGGTTTGCGTCAAGCTATCCGCTGGGCTCGCGAGATCCACAGTTGGTGAGCGGACATTCAGATCAGCGTCACTGATTGGTTCAGGCTTGACAGCAGTGACACCATGTGTAGGGCCAAAATATGAATCAGGGAATCCGTCAACTCCATGCTCCTCTCCAGCCCGTTCGACCGCAGGTAAGGGAATCTTTTCTTCCGTTTCTGCACGTTTGACATCTTCGGGGTCCATTGCCGTTGGAGTTTGCTGTAGCTTATTGATCAAGAGACCCGAGCCACCGTCTTCCCAGCTAAATCGTGTTTGGATGGACGGCTTCGTGGCAACAGAAGGCGATTGTGTTAGAGGGTCTGCTGTGATTGATTTGCCAAGATCTGAGTGGATTTGGACACCACCGTGCTGGCTCTGGTCATGCGATGGTCTTGTAGACGTGCGATCACCGTCAGCCAAGTAACTTTCATATTCACTAGAAAACAGTGAACTCTCGCGGTTTACATGTCCACCACCAGCATGCAACGCAGCTGTATTTAGTTCTGTGTTGGAACCTGTCGCTGTCGGTTGAGGACTTAAGCTGGCGACAATCTCCTTTCGCAGCCTGTCACTCTCTTGGTCACCGTCGGCCATGTCGGTGCTCAATTGAGGCAGCATAACAGGCCTTGCTGGTGGTACGCTCGACGTCGACGCCGAACGGGGTTCGGGACTCTTCTCTTTCAACGGTGGCGGAGGTGGCATTTCTTCCGAATCCGGGGTATCCTTTGCAGGGGGTGTCGGTGGAATTGTCGACACCGAAGAATCTTCGCGGTATAATTGAAGAGGCCGGGGCAATACGCTACCGTGCGTTTGCTCTCGATGTGCTTCATCGGTGGGGGATGACCCTAGGCCTATGGATGACTGGACCGCTTCACCCATGGCAGCACCGGCCGCTTTGAGCGCGGCCAGCGAGTCGGTCAACGGATTTCCCGAAGAACCAGTATCCGCCTTCGAAGGCTCAACTAACGCGACTGAATGCTTTGCGGTGGTTGGCGTAAGATCAACTTCTCCAAGAGGCGACGACACAGTGTTATTTGTGGCGGGAAGATGCTCACTACTGAGTTCCTTACTTGGGCTTGCTGCACTGGTTGCATAAGACTCCCACTGTCCAGGTAACTTGGGTCTAAAGCTTGATTCGCGCTCCGCTGCAGGTCTTGCGTGAAAGCTGTCCCTCGATGGACTGGCAGACTTCGTTGGAGAAGCCGAACGAGAGTTTTCCCCACTCCTTTCCCATGACTGCAAGCTCGTCCGGGACGCATTCGACTGGGTGGAACCGCGCCGGGAGTGCGAAACGTCACCAAACTTGCCAGCTAGCTCCTGCACCCGACCCTTGCTCGGCGACTCTGAGCGTGATCTTGGGACGGCTTCCGCCATCGTGGTGGACGCTTGATGAGACTCCAGGAAGGCTGTCTGTGACTCTTTCTCGGCCGCACTTAGCTCCGGATGTGCTTCAACTGGGCTAAACCTCATTGCCTCCGCAATATCCGCTTCGCGGACCGTAGCATCGGCTGGCAGAGCTACTGTCGTTTCCGCTTGCGGGTGACCCAAAGAAGAGAGTTCAGCAGCTTCTGGTCCAGGGACCTGCGCCTGCGGATTGATCACGGGAGATCGCGCGGGACTGCCGGAAGCGTTGGGTGTTGCCAGACCGCTGCCGGGAAGCGAAGAACTAGACACGTTGCGCGAATGGCTTGGTGACGCTTTACGTGGGATCTGGTGGGTGCCACTGAGCAGCGCCACTGAGGTTGGCCGGGAGACGGGAGTACTACTCTCGCTAGCTTCCTCAGCAATTATGGGTGTGCTACCGTCACCGCCTGCGAGGTTCCTGGCCCTGAGCGCATGCGTGGCCGAGCTGGGAACTCGACTCATTATCGGACTGATACCAGAAGTACTGTCCGTGTTGCTGCGCGAAACGCCGGAGTCTGACTTAGATATAGGGGTTGGCGGCACAGAGCGTTGGTCATCGGCATGGGCAAAAGCTTGGTCTACTACAGAGCGGAAGTCAATGTCAGCCGTGGATGTACCTTCCTTTACAGGTGGAAGCGCTGGCTGCTGATCATTGGCTGCGTTCGGCTCGGGCGCCCCTGCCACATTCAGACGTTGTTCGTCCAAGGACGCGCGCCCTCTTTGTTTTTCTTCCTCTGCCCTCCTGTATATATCTGCGGGCCTGATGAACGGCAACGGCTTTCCAGGGTTGCTCGGGGCCCGATCGCGAGGAGACGTAGCCACAGGCGAATCTGCATGTCCAATGCTGCTCTTGCGCGGCGGAAATTGAGTGCTGGGTGAGCCGGTGGCACTGCCGGGGCCCGTTGACATGCGCGTATTAAGCGGCGGGGGCATAGCAGACGGACTGAAGTTTCTGCGGTGCTCTGGAGTATCACTGGTGTCGGAATGAGCACCGCTCGTTTGCCTCAACGCCGGATGTACGTATGGTTGACTCGGCGCTGCTTCCTGTGGGTGAAAATCCTGATGGCCGGGAAAGCCCTGCAGAGGCTGGCCCGTAGAGGCTGAGAAGGCTCGCTGTTCTTCACCGGCCTCGAATGAATTCCTAGAACCGAATCAACAAACGGAGCCCCGTAGTCTTCTAACTTCCGACTGCAACATACCTTCGACCGGACGGAGGAGGCCCCTGGCGCTGCGGATCTGTGAAGCTCCTCCCAGGCTGGTCGAACCGCTGGCCATATCCTCGTGCTTGGGGAGCGGCATGTTGAGCCGGTGGAGGTGGCTCCTGCTCCGAAGCACCGTATTCATCGTACTCGTCGTAGTCTCCCCAATCGTCTCCATCGTATGCGTTCTTCTTTGCCTCGACCCACTTCTTCGTCTTCATGCGATTAACATTAGTTTTGAACGATACCGGCTGGGTGGGTGGAGGGTTTTGCGGTCGGCGATCACTAGACCATGCTGTTAGCACTCGCTCGTCTTCACGAAAGCCCGATAATCTCGACAAACAGAACCATCTGCAGGCACTTGACGATTCTCCAATTATCAATTGATGTTCCTTCCTTGCTGGCTCATGTGCATTCCCAGCGTTCCTTCCTCTTTCTGAAGCGAAGCTTCCTCGAGAGAACGAGAGCTGGCAGGAACGAAGGCGCATGAGGGCAGCTGCAGTGGCTGTTGTGAAGTGAAACAACTTACAGAGGCGACCGAGCAGACTCTGGCTGCCAGCGATATGGACCAGACATGGCTGTATTAGAGTTGACAATCACCACGCGCAGCTATCTAGCAGCATGGCCTACGAACTCCACCAGTCGCGGAATGACGTAGCAGCAGGCGGTCGTCAAAGACACGCGCACGCGTGCTCGTAGTAAGCACCGTTATTATTATGGGTAGAAGGTGCGAAACTGGTCGTCCAGGTAAACGAGGCAATGAGGGTGCCCGGGTGACGGATCATGCCACGGGCGCAGACCCAAGGCTAATGTACAGGGGGGGCTGCGAGGGGCTCGAGACTGCCAGCCGTGTTGCAAGGAGAGAAAAGATGACCGGCGCGCGCCGACGCGAAAACGCAGCAGCAGAACTAGAAGCAGGTTACCTTTGAGGGTCGAAGTGTGGGAAAGCAGACGACAGCCACAAGGCGCAATTTGCGAGCCCTGAGCCCAATGCTCGTCGAGCACTAGCCGCGACTTGCATTCAAAGAACCGCGCCCCAGCATCGTCGAAACTCATTTTTGACTCCACAACTACGCTTTCTCGAAGTGAACCGCGGATCATATGCACGCTACGACGACCCGTCCCTGTTAATTGTCGATTCGCAGCACCGACACGGAAGCGATCCCGCGCTGACTTCGACGTTCCCAGCGGGCAACGACGTTGAACGACCGGCCACCACGTTGTGAACACGCAGCAACATCATCACCTTCAGCACCCGCGCCGCGCCACGCCACGCACACACCCTGCGTCGCACTCTGCAGAAGACACCCGTCATCTTCCGCCTGTCGGCTACGCCCACTCGCCTGGTCATACGCACTCCACCGCAGCCTCCCCGTTCCTTCCCCTCGCTAGCACACGCACGTCTACACGGCGCGCGATGGCCGTGTCGATACAAGACCGCACGGACGAGTTCCGATCGATTCTCGCCCAGTCGCAACGCAAGCAAGCACAGTCGAAAACGGGAGCGCAACGCCAGTCTCTTCTGACCGCCCAACAAAAAGCTGAAGCAAGTGGTGCATCGGCGCAGCGCAAGCATTCAGAGTTCCAGCGCAGTGCTCGCGATGTTGCGCGGGGCATTTCAGGCACCATGGCGAAGCTGGAACGCCTCGCTCAACTAGCCCGACGCAAGACGCTATTCGATGACCGGCCCGTGGAGATTGACGAGTTGACCTTCGTTATCAAACAGGATATGGCACAACTGACACGGCAAATAAAAGCTCTCCAGGACCTCACGAACAAACAGCACCCGAAGGCAAAGCCTGGCGTAGATCAAGAAGGCGAGCACAACCACCAAGTGGTGCTCATGCTGAACGACAAGCTTCAAAACGTGGGTGGCAGCTTCAAGGACGTGCTAGAAGTTCGGACGAAGAACATGCAGGCTTCACGATCCCGGACCGAACAATTCCTCTCGTCGGCCGCTTCGCATTCGCAAACGAGCCTCGATCCCAGTAGAACCGATTCGCCACTTTATCAAACACCGCAGCGAGGACGGTCGCCGGGTGGTTTCCGGAATTCCAATGCTGTGCAGCAAGATCTCCTGTCTCTTGACCCGTCAGGCTCGTCGGCACTTACACGCGGTGGCCCTCAGTCGGATGCCCAGCTTATGCTCATGGAGGAAGCACAGGCGCCTAACTCGTACATCCAGCAGCGTGGACATGCGATAGAATCTATCGAAAGCACTATTTCTGAGCTCGGAAGCATATTCGGGCAACTAGCGCAAATGGTATCCGAACAAGGAGAGCAGATCCAGCGCATAGACGCCAACACTGAAGACGTTGTTGACAACGTGGAAGGCGCACAACGCGAGCTGATGAAGTACTGGAATCGCGTCCAAGGGAACAGGTGGCTTGTCGCGAAGATGTTCGGTGTTTTAATGATATGTACGTCGTCTTTGGTCACACAAGTCGGATTTTGCTAACACGTATCATAGTCTTCCTGCTATGGGTTCTTATTGCGGGCTAGACGCTTGCATGCGCCTTCCACTTTGCATCGACCTTTTTGCGTACGGCGTTTGGACAGAGGACGCATCCGACCGCTTTTCGATTACGTTACACTCGACCCGGAGGCAGGCCAGGCAGCGGCATATTTATTTCAGTTGTACCATTACTTCGATTTGCATGTATCAATCTAGGTACCAGGACCCAGACCCGGGCACTTATTCCTTGTAATAGACGCTTTTTTCCTTTTCCTTAACTGAAGTCGATCCATATGACTTCGTCCATGGTCAGGCTAGTACTATAAGAATCTATGAGCGACGCACCTCGCAGACGCGCATTCGGCAAGCGGGAACGAGTTCTTGGCTGCATTGCATAGCGGAAGAAACTATGCCCTCGCTAAGGCTAGACTCAAGTAATGATCGCTTTTGAGCGTCTGCATGAGCGTTGGCATCGTGCAGACCGCCTTTGGCACTTATCGTGCTGTCTTATACATGGCTCTGCCCTGTACGCGCAAGCACATGATAGACAAAGGCCCCGCCAAGCGTAATACAGATAGAGCGACCTGACCTATGCCACGTCAGAATATGGAGCTGGGCACAACTTGGCGGCTAAGTACGCAGGTCACATGGAGCCACGTCTTCACTGGGAAAGCCGGTTCGCGAAATGGAGATGCCCTGCGCCTTCAGAGCATCTTGCATCGATGTCTCCACTGCAGCCCCTCCTTGCACGATCTCGGGTGGCGCTGGATCCTAGGGCAGGGGAGGACTCGCCATGGAACCTTATAAATTGCGCTCGTTATGTCTATCATATCAGATAATTCATCCACGCAGAAAATTACGAGACGGTTCCTAGTCCGCCGTCGTTTGGCGAGCGTTAGTGGCGGCGGGAGGGGCTGGGATGGCATTTCCTAGAGAAGTGACCTCATCCGTGCGCGCTCATTTCCGGACTTCGCTCTTCGTCGTTTCCATACAACAGCGTTCAGGGATGGGCGTCGTGTGTTGCTTTGTCAACAGCGGACATGCACGGTCGTCTGCCACACAGGGTCTTCAGAAATGAGATTAGGGGTGCTCGTGCAGAGGGCGGTGAAGATGTGCTAGGATGCGGTTGGAAATGGGGATCTTAGTTGACAGCAACGCTGGCACTTCAACTTCGGCTAGTGCGTATCAACGATGGATGCAGGTCACGAGCATGACCGCTATGGTGCAATTCGATGGTTGACCGGACGAAAGCGGGTGCGAGGGCTGCAGAATGCTTGTGCCGGCGCGTAGGAGAGAGCAAGCAGCGGATGGACCCTCAATAGAGCGGAAGCGTACTGCGGCATGGTGCGCATCGTCCACATCATGGAGGAGGTTATCTGAAAGCGGTGGCTGCCGCGGTTGACCCTAAACATGGGTTCTATTGGCCGTCCCCACTTTCGTTCTCCTACCCATACGCTCGTCTGATCTCTCAAAACCCACACAATTGCAGCCCAAGTGCCTCTCGCAAAGCACGCAGTGGAATTCCCAGGCCGCCATCCACCGCTGTTTCCGTGCGCACGACACGCCGTCCTGCCCTTCTACGCCAGTATCTTCTATGCGCGCGCTTTGGCCATGACGAGTGCTGGAGGCGAGCTCGCGACTGCGCCAATCTTCGACGACCGGCTCTACCTGACAGAAGCGCTTTTGCTGGGGGACAGCGAGAATGAGGAGGACATCGACGCCCAGCTCACTGCGGCGGCCAGGGAACGTGGCATCGAGGACCCGGATCTGTATCTCATTCCCCAGCCGGCCCTCCTCGATATCTCGACCGCCATTGCCGCCATGTCACTGAAGAGTGAGCCACGGAGCTCACTATCTATACACTCCCGCGAGACGCAATCCACGACCCAAACTTCCCTTCCCTCCCGCCACTCCCGCGACAAATCGCCCATGTCGCGCATGCCACATCCACTTGTGCGGGCCTCGTTCTCGACGGACAGGAACGAAGCTACATCGGACCACTTTCGAACGCCCATGCGACACAGACATTCTGCGTCGGCTTGCCCTACTTCCATGTCGCTTCCCAACCCTTCTCTGATAAAATCACACAGCACCAGGAAAACGAAGCGCGCATCGGGTCTGTTCTCCATGTTCCGAAGAGAGTCAAGGTCAGTTGCGCTGCGCGAAAGAAGTATATGAGTATCGTTTCTTACAGTCATGTATAGCACCTGCTCCTCACGACCACACCACGTTCATCATTTCAAACCGCAAAGCCCGAAACTTGAATGCGGCCACTCGCATTCCAAATATGCAATCAGAGTACATGTGCAAGAAGCTTTGGAGAAGAGGATTGGCGTTGCGCCCACGTGTTGCGGCCGACAACTACCACGAGATGTGCTGGGGATCGTCTTGACAGGTGCAGAGGTGGATCTTGTCACTGATAACATTATTATCCCATCACCCGACGAAGTGTCGCTGCGAGATTCCGGATACAGCGAGAACGGAATCTCATCTGTTGATCTACCTCACATCCTGGACACGCAGGCGTTTGTAGCCGAACCTTCCACTATGCTGACGACGCCGACACATGAGTTGAACGAGGAGGAGACAGAGCGGCTTCATTCTGCTCTTCAAAGCGAAACATACCAGCAACTAAGGGCGGAGCAAAGGGAACAATTCCAGCGAATCTCAAACTTCGAAGCCAATCAACGACAAGCTCTCTCTGCCAATCATCAACATTCACTGGAGGAGCTTACCGCTCAGTTGGAGATCTCTAAGGCCGAGGCAGCAAAACAAGTAGGTCCGAATGATCCTGATTTGCGTCAGATTACTCACAGTTCGTAGCATGCTCAGCAATTGGAACGGCTAGACGAGTTTCAGCTGCGAATGGAACACGACCTCCGCAGCGCTCATGACACAGAGACGCAGAACGTCGCGACAGCTCTCAAGCACATGGAGGCGTACTGTTCAGGGCCAAATCCTGCGCATCCGGATATCTCATACACGGTGACGGATGAGGATCGCAAAACGCTCGAGCGCCAGCGCATAATTCAAGAGAAGCTGCCCGCGAAGCACGAAAGCGCCATCAATGTTCTCAGAGCAAAGCAGGAGAGAGACACAATAGTCAGAACTCAGAAGCACCAGTCAGAACTCGAGCAGTTGGAGGCCGACTACGAGAACAACAAACGCGCGGAAGAGCTACAATACGAAAAAGACGTTAGTCAGCTAGATGCAACCATCCAGACGAGAAGGCGTCGGATCTTGCGCAGATGGAATTTAAAATTCGAGATTTGGAGAAGGAATTGGGAGGAGGAACATTCGGCCACACTGCGCGGGCCTATACCACACGAAGAGTTCCCGGAACCCCCCGACGCACATACAATGATCGACCCGCTGAGCCCATTGGCTGTTCATACTGGTGCAACCGTTTGAGCTGTACCCCTCCTGAGCGCTTTCCTGAGATAGCATATTCCTAAGGCAGCCCGCATTCCCGCCTCGGCGACCATCACTCAGCTCTCTCATCATCCTCAACAAGCACCTCTACTTTCCTTTTCGCATAGCACGGCGTTTCGGGACGGCGGCGCGCAGCATTGTTCGCATTTGCATACCCCCCACTAGCATCCGCATCCCGCATGCCTCGCATTCTTCTTCGCCTCTCCTATGTTATATACCCCGACCCGCGTGTCGACCTTGTTCGTTGCTTTGGAGGGAAATCAGAAGGGCTCCTGACGGGGACATGTACATGTAGCATTACATTGCCAGCCGCACAAGACGCGTGTCCTGCGAGGGAACAGCTGCCCCTCGGGGCAGTAGGTACATATGATAATACGCATCTTCACCACCATGTGTTCACGTTTAGCTTTTGATCGTTACATATATCTTCCCGAGCTCACTCGCTACGTCTACACAGCTGGATGGATCGCTACGCGTGTTTCTCACCGTTGAGCGATTCCCTCCACATACTCCCTTTCGTCTTCACCGCGTCTTTCAAGAAGCTTGCGCAGCTCCAAAGTTGACTCCCTTCCGCCTTCTGCGCTCGGAGCACCCCCTTCCCGTTCCCCAGAACCCGGATGATGGTTTCCTCCTACTCCACTTCTCCATCGTGATCGGCCCTCACCCATGGTTCGCACCCGCGCGCTACAGATGCCACGCCAGCGCGAGCCATGGTTGAGCCGGTGATCACAGTGCAGCACCGCACCGGACCAGTCCCGGCAGAGGCCTCTTCCTTCTTCCTAAAATCGTGTTCATGACCCGATGGTCGAGCCAGAACTTCAGAGTAGGTAGTAGAGTAATAGATGACGGGACGATGGGCAGCACGTGATACCGTGGAAGCGTGGCACGCGTCGTCGTATACATGCGGATGCCGAGGGTGGGTTACATAGCCGCATGCCGCGGGGTTCATGCAGCTAGCGGGAGGAATTTAAAATTGCGCGTGCAGTGTAACGTGAGTATTCTGCGTGGGAAAAAAAAATAGGGGGTCAGGTCACTGCAGCGCTGCTGGCAGTGGTGCCGTCGCAAATTGATCAGTACGTGGGACGCGTACGACCGGAGGTTCTGACCGGTACTCCCAGTCCCGCAACACAACACAATACGTGGTAAATGCTCACAAGTCATAAATCAGGAGAAGGTAAAGCTTCATTGGCAATTCGCAGCAGAAAGACAGGTATAGCTACACAATCTAACATGCAAAACTCCAGAAATGACCAATCCATCAATCAAGCGCTCTCTCGTCCACGGCTCGTCCAATCTGGTGTGTCTACAAACCCACAGGAGAGACACTAAGCTTAGCGTAAAACATGATCCACCCGGAAAGCAGAAGGGGTATGCGCATATTCTAATAAAAGGGAAAAAGGTGCCGTAAAATGAGTGCACGCCAAAGGGGGGTTTGCCCGTTCCTGGCACTGATATGCGAGAATAAGTATGGGGGTATGAGGTACATCAAGTAACAAAAGGTGATACAGCAAGGAGATCGGATTGTGGCGGTTGGTGCAGAGGGGTGGAAATGCTCTGCTCCTGCTCGCCTTGTATGTATGGTAGGTGTTGTGCTCGAATTATCCGAGGGCATGGCCACGACTAGTACGGTGTGCTGCGGTGCTGGCGGACTTCACGACCCGCGCTGGATGCGCGACCGTTTTGAGAGGGTACCGAGAGTTGCTTGCTCGCCAGCCCGTCTGATGTCGTGACTCGTCGCCCGGCGGGCACCTTCTGTAATCGTTGCGTCCTCCAGCTTTCGTACCACCGCTCCCGACTCACTTCGCGCAGCTCTGCGCGCCATTCGTTAAAGACGCTCTCTCTCAAGCGAACAAAATCGCAGTGCTCTTCGTTGTACGGATCGGCAAAACCCCAAGGAAACTTGCGACCAATGACGTCGGGTTCGTACGGATCTGGCGAGATGATGCTTAGAGGGAGGAAAGGGCCTTCGGGATCTTCTTTGTCGATAGAGGCGGACATGGCAGACGGTTTTCGGGTGTGATTCCTCTTTGCACTTGGCGGTGAAGTGGGAGGTGAGCGCGAGCCCGAGCGGTGAGACTCCGCGTCAGACCCGTCCTCGGAGGATGATTTGTCGAGAATCTTGTTAAGCACCCCAGAGTCACCATCCGATCGGACATAGGCGTCTTCGTCACGTTCGTCGAACTCCTCCTCGTCTTCCGAGTCGTCCAGGTTCAGCGCTTCGAGCGGGTCCAGCTTTGAGCGCTTCAGTGTGTCCCAGACCAGCTTCTTCAAATGGCGCATGTGCGCGGTAGTTATCGTGTCGGCTTTGCTGATTACGGGAATCACTGTTGTTCTTCCTTGCAGCTCGCGGAGTACGTTGATATCGAGCGCCTGGTCCAGGCCACCGACAACTCTACTGCCGGACTTCTTTGAGTCGACGATGTTAGCGTCAAGCCGAGCAGGGTCCAGTACGAGGAAAACACAGTGTATGTGAGTGTCTTTGGCGCCGGGCGAGCGCACGACCTTCTGCTCCTCGCCGAACGTGTCCTCGAACTTGGACTCCAGGAAGGCAGTGAGGACGGTTAACTGGTAGTCGACCATGTTCTTCTCCAGACCTTCAGAGTCCCATAGCGTGAGTCCAACGCGCTCGCCGTCCACCTCGGTCTCGAGGTACTGTGAGGTGAATTGCGACTCAGGCGCAACGGCCGAGGGTGGAGGTGAAGGAGTGTGCGGGCGCTGCTTGTTGGGCAGGGCCAGCGCCGTGCGTAGGAACTCGATGAAGGATGACTTGCCCGAGTTCTTCCCGCCGATGACGAGCACGCTGTTCGCTGTTAGTCTGTGGTCGCGATTTCCAGTTTCGGTAGGTGGCTCACTTGAAGGGCGTGGGGTCTTTCCGCCTCCGCACGCGGCGAGGGCTGTTGACGCCGATGGTGCTGACGGCGCTGCTCGCATAGCTGTAGCGGCCGCGGTGGGTCATGCTCTCGGTGCGCGGGTACGGGTCGTAGTCCATGTACGACGGCGATGTGCCGCGCTCGGGCGGGGGAGGCACATTGATGTTGGCGTTCGTGCTAGGCGGCATTCTGTGCTCGACCGACGGCCTACTGAAGTTGGTGCTGTAGGTGCCGACTCTGTTCGACACAATGGCCACCGAGTCGGGTCGTGCGTCGTCTCCGCCGAAGTGGTCAATCTGGGGTAGCGGCGAGTGGTTGGGAAGGCGCGGCGGAGGCTGCCGCATCGAAGCTTCCCGCTGTCTGCGCAGCGCCTCCTCTTGGGCGAGAGCCTTTTGTTTCTTGCTCATCTTGCTGCCGGACGTGCTGCGATTGCGGCTGTCGCTGGAGCGGCGCAGAAAGTTGAAGCTAGAGCGATGTGATCCGTCGCCGTTGGCAGATGCTTTCGGCAGCGCGCTGTCGTCGGGAGATCCGTCTTGCGGTAGGGGCTGGAGCGATCGGGTCGGTGTTGCCATGGTGGGCGGCGGGCGGCGGGCGGAATAAGAGTAGACGGCAGATAGGCGCGCGCTCATGTAATTGCAGGAGATCGGCAGGAGGCTGTGCGAGGTCGGGCTGCAGTGAACAGCATTCACCAGCGTGACAATTCACAGCAATGGCAAGAGATTGAAGGGGCTGGGAGCAACGCGCCGATATTGGTACTCTTGAAATTAACAGTTCGGGCTTCACAGGGTCGACTGGCTACTGCAGGGACACGCGCCGTCGGGTGCGAAATCAAGCTCCACAGATCCGCAGCGCTGGGGTCGCTGGGGCGGGAGAGGCAATCGGGGATGCAATCGGAGAGGCTCAACGCTGAAGATTGACCGAAGTCTCTGAAAGTCTTGATCGGACGAGTGGTGCAGCCAGAAACACGCTCGCGACAGAACTGCGCTTCGTGGCACGATCGGAAGCTGACGACGAAAAACGAACCGACAGAACTTCAGGGGCGAGTTGCCAGCATCAGCTGCAGGGATGGCACGGCGCTGTTCCCAGCACATCACGAACGTTGAAACCTGCCAGCGGCCGCTCTCGACCAATTCGGGGCCTTTACCGTCCCTCTCCAGTGGAATGTCGTGAACGCAAGCTGCGCCACCATGGCCAAGTGACACCAGCACGCGAATCGCATGCATCTTCAATGAGATTGTGTCCCGAAAGTTAACCTGGGCAAAGATAATGGGCAGAGCTACTCAAGCCTCCTGCTGTGTTACATCTAGCTACTGTTTCAGCCCCGGAAAATGTTAGCCAGTCACAGGCTGTGCATTTTCTCATTGGCCGGAATAAACCCCATGTGGCTTCGAATGTCCCGAGGTTGATGATCACTTCCGGGATCATCGGTGCTGCCCGCAAAAAGCAACCGCCATACATCTTTCTTGGTAGTATATGACCAGGGCAGCCTTGATCTGGACTACTACACTTTGTAAAAACGCTTGGCGTCAAACAAACTTGATAACCAAGTAAGTGTCAAAAAGCACTGCTTAGTCGCAATGACTCCTTCCTCGCGAGCTTCCCCAAGCCACTGTGCTTTCTCTCTATGAATCATTGGAATCCACAGCTAAGTGAGCATGCATTGCTTGCGGAATTGCTCTTTACAATAGCTAATTCGACATAGCGAGCGTTGCAACAATTGGAAGTCTTCCACGATCACAGCCAAATCAGGAAAATGGTCACTCATTCCTGTTCGTCAGCAGAGTAACCAGTACCTTCCCGGTGTAACTCCTTCGAAATGTAGCGTAGGTCGCGATAGACATTATAAACCGGCTCAGGAGTGCTATCTCTCGCTCGCCATGCCCTCGTGCGTTGCACATATGCGCACTCGACATATCACTGCTCGAGACCACTAGACGACACCACACGGTATTGCTTCGTATTCGGCATTTAGTTCATTCTTCGTTTCTTTCAATGCTTATGGACCAAGATAAACACTAGGAAGAGTAGGGCCATCCCACTGCTAGCATGGACTTCTTCACCGCCCACCCAACCATTATAGCCATCCTCGTACTGATCCTAGGCTGGCTCACTAAATCCATCATCTCCCTCGCCCGCCACCGCCGCAGAATGAGTAAAATGGTAAGCCTCCCATCTCCCAATACCTCCGTTCCTCAACCCAACCTCACACGTCTCAGCCCGGACCGCCCCACGACCCTACCTTCGGCCGCATGCTCTCCCTCAACGCCATAACCTCCACACTCCCCCGCCGCGTCCACCTGCACGCCTTCGGCCTCCACCTCCAGCGCGCCTACGCCCTCGGCCCCGTCTTCTACACCGACACCGTCCCCCTCGAGAAGCCCCTGATCTGGGTGTCCTCCACCAACCTGAGCGCCTCCATCTCCGCAGACCCCACCTTGCACAAAACAGACCGCTACCATGACACCATCGCGCCGCTCGCGGGCACCACCAACATGCCGATCTCCGAGGGCGCGGTATGGAAAGCGCAGCGTGCAGCATTTAATCCAGGGTTCTCGGTGAAACACCTCATGGAAGAGGTACCGCGGCTGCTGGATATCTTCGCGGCGTATGTGCGGGCGCTAGAGCCGCACGCAGACACGGGAGATGTGTTCCGCATGGAGGAGGAAGCGACGAAGGTGACGATGTTATCGGGAAGATTGTGCTCGACCACGAGCTTGGCTGTTTCAGGAGTGAGAATGCGTTTGTGAAAGCGATGAGGGGCGTGCTGGAGGGGATGAGGGATTCACAGAGCTTGGATCTGGCGCATAGGTGGCATCCGGTGAGGCCGTGGGCGATGTGGTGGTATAAGAGGGAGATGGAGAGGTATGTTGGGGAGATTATTGATGAGCGGGTGAGGACGAGGGAGACGAGCGATGACGCATTAGCGGGGTCTGGGAAAGGGGGGAGGAAAAAGACGGGCGTGGATCTCGCGCTGCAGGCGTATTGTAAAGCGCACGGACGCAATGGTTCGTCGAACACGGCGAAGCTGGATCCGAAGGCGAGACAAGGGGTGGTGGACAACATACTTATACTGGTGTTTGCTGGACATAATACAACGGCGTCGACGATTGTTATATTTACCACATGCTTGCGCAGAACACGGACGCGCTTGAGAAAGTGCGCGCGGAGATGGACGATGTATTTGGCGCGGGTGTCAGCGCCGTCGAAAAGATACGGGAGGATCCATACGCGTTTAACAAATGCGAGTACGCACTCGCAGTCATAAAGGAAACGCTGCGGCTGTGGCCTCCTGGGTCGACCATCAGAGATAGGCGGAAGGGCTACTTCATCAAGGATCCGGTGTCTGGCGAGATGCTGAGTACGGAGGGCTGTGTAAGCATACCTACCCCCTCTTTTTCATTGTCCTATATATATCATTCTTCCCCAACACTTACGGGAGTTAGGTGTTAATATGCGATGCAGATGATATGGCCCGCCATCCACCTAACCCACCGCGCACCCCTTCCGCCCCGAGCGCTTCCTCCCCTTCTCCCATCCCCTCTCCGATACCTCCTTCCCTCCCATCCCACCCAACGCCTTCCGCCCCTTCGAAAAGGGGCCCCGGAACTGCATAGGCTAAGAACTTGTTCTGATCGAGCTGCGCATCGTCCTAGCGCTCACGATCCACGAGTTCGATATAACCGCGGCGTTCGGGGAGCTGGGGAAGCTGGAGGGCGACGGGACGATCTGGACGAGCTTTGGCGCGAGTAAGAGCGGGGTGCAGGAGTGCTATGGCGAGCGAATGTATCAGGTTCTTTGGGCGGCGGGGAAGCCGGTGGAGGGGATGCCTGCGAGGGTAAGGAGGGGGGCGTGGAAGGGGGAGGGTGGGGTGTAGTTGAAACTGTGTACGTCCACGCTGGGAAAATGCACTAGGAGTAAGTACATGACATCAATCGTTCAAGAATAAGAACACGCCTGGATCGCCCTTGCTTGACATCAACATCAAGCGCAAAGATGAACAATTGAATCTTGTCGAGCAAACTGAGCTAAGTCTCGCAAGGCCTCTCAATATCAGACCCGCTATTTGAGATTACCAGTGCATAATTCACTACCCCAAACACCCAGCCAACTTTCAAGCCACCTACTCAAGACCTAAACCTCCTGCTCCCCCTCCCAGTCCTCCCTCGCATACGCCTCAAGATCACCCAACCACAGCTTCCCCACGCTATCCTCCTCAAAGTACTCCTCAGGCCCCATATTCGCAATATCCAAATTCACAAACGTAATCCCCGTCTCCGCCGCCTCAAGCCGGCCCACCGTCCAACCCAACTGATCGCCCAAATCCTCGCCGTGGAAATCCAACGAGCTCGCCATCCACACCTGCGGCGCTTCTTCATCGAGGACCTTCTCGTCGAGCGCGACAAAGTGAGCGGGGTATGAGGAGAGCAGGTGGAAGCCAGATTTAGATAATTTGGGGTCCGGGTTAGGGTTGAAGAAGGGAGAGAAGGGGGCGGCGGATTGGAAAAGGTCGCGCAGGTCGTCGAGTGTGTGAGGCTTGTTGTCAGAGAAGGGGTAGCCGTACCATGCGAAGAGGTGGCCCCAGTCTGTGCCTTCTTCGACGGAGCCGAGGGCGCAGACGGCGGCGCGGGCGCGGGGCTCTTCGGAGGGGGTGAAAGGGTGGAGGAAGAAAATGGGGCATGCGGTTGCTACGTTGTCTGGTGCGGCACTGTTCAACAGCCGAGAACACTGCTGAACAACGCACGCTGGGCCTCAACAGGAAAATAGGCAGTCACGCATTCGAGCATTTAATATCGCACTGTTCAACCATTGCGTAATGCCATGCCGCTGTCCAAGCGTAGAGTGCAGATGCATTTGTCGTGGGAAGCACAACAAAAAAAATGGAGGCATAGACTTCCGGATGTTAACCCAAGTATTCCAAACGCTTGCACCACCACAGGCCCATAAAAGTCTTCCGAACCGCTGGGTCGGGTCCTCTGTCAGATGTCAGTACCGGTAGGTCGGCTGTTGGGACATCGTAATAGACCTAGAGAATGCCACCATATCGAGCGAGAATCATGATAAGAAGAGCGCAAAGCCTACTCTCCATCAATCATCTATTCAGGTCGTTGAAGACGATAAAAGAAAAGCTTGCCATCAATTGTTCATCGTACCTGAGAAAAACCTCACTATGCATTACATCTTCGCCATCTTCCCTCTTGCAGCCGCTGCCGCCCTTGCTCCTGGGACTCAATTTTCGAACCTTCCCTTCAAGCAGACCCTCCCGCTCGAGCCTGTCGGGGATGTTGCTGCTGGCAATGGCCTGAGTTCCATTGCTGCATCCGTCGAAGTAGCTGCACATGAAATAAACCTTGGGGCCAAGGCATTTAGTATGCAGTCGCTCCCTAGAGTCAGGAGTCCTGCTGACCGTTTGTAGGCCTTGCCAGCGCAAAGTTCACCAGCGGCGCCTCCCTTGAGCCACATCAGAACGCGCTCAGCACGATCAAAGCCACCAAGGCCATCCAGGATGTTAGCAACACGATCTGGACGTCAGCTGTAGAGGTTGAGAAGAAGGTCGGCTCCCTGGCAATCTCCATCAGCCAGCAGAACCTTGTCGACCAACAGCCTAGTTTGGTCGCTGCGTGAGTACATATCCTCCAGCCTCATCTACATAATCTAACTCAATTGCCTACAGAATCAAGCTACAGGTGCAGGCTCTCCTAAATCTCAAGGACGTCATCGTCGGCGTTATCAAGGGAGTGAAAGACCGTGCGTTTTCAATAGCCAAAGCATCTGTCGCAGACCGTGCTGACCCCTTTAATAGAGCTTGGTGCATTCACCGACGCGGAGAAAGTCGCCCTCACCGCAGCCATCAAGGCACTTGGTATCGCTGTCGCGAAACAGGCCGATCCCCTTCTCAGGCTCGGACAAGGGCTCAAGCTCGTCGGTCTCACTGGCTTTGGTGATGCCTTGACCGCCCTCACCGACTCAACCGGCGCACTCGTTGCCGCTGTACCCGTCGCGACTAATGTCCTTGCCGTTGTACCAGCTGTCACTGGTGGCACCCCCATTGCACTCGAGTAATCGGTTCGACAAATACACTAACGCATCTGTTGGTTGTGTCTGAGGTGCGACCCGAGGTTTCTTCTTCTTCCGATGGCTGGAGAGAGTGGTGTGTTTGAATTTGTGGTGCAGAGCGCATGGGTCACCCCACCGGGGAGGGGAATGGTATGATGATGGTAGAGGACACTCCTTTGATAGAATTTGTTTGTCAAGGCCGTAGCTCAAATAAAATGCGTCATCATAAGCCAATCCCAAGCGCACATGTCGGCAGTGAATGATGGTGATTGATTGATATGTACATTAATCAAGGATGGTGGTCAATATTAACAACGAACTTGAGCAACCAAGTATACCCACAGAATTCTTGTTTGTAGCTGATCTCTCAAAGAAATTTTCACACCCGTCAACCTTTTTCTGTCCCCTCATGCAAGCCATTCAGATTTTCCCAGCGAAGTTCCGCATTGGAAATGGCAATTGCACTTGCTTCCTCTAGATGAGTCCCGCCTCGCCATCAATAAGAGTGCCGTTGTCAATGGCCGCCGCATGGCCACGAGCTATGAAGCCGTACACGGGCAGGTACCTGTCAAGGTAGGGCAGAACCTCCTTGGCACCGGGGGTGTTCCTCCAGTCGCGCATCAAGTCGCACACGATAGAGAACATGCTGACGAGCTGCACACCCGCCTGCTGCATGCGTGAATTCGCCGTGTCGCGGACAAGCTCCGAGTAGGTGCCGCTAGCCTCGATGTTGGCGAAGACAGAGTATCCTTCAGCACGGAGCGAGAGAGCCAGGAAAGCAGTGCAGACGTCGGTGGTGATGCCGGCGATAATGATCTGCTTCTTGCCGGTGGCCTTGATGGCTTCACGGAACTTCGCGTTGTCCCAAGCACTAAGACAGAGTCAGATTGGGTGTGCGAGAGGAAGAGAGTGAGACATACTCGACCTCGCCTTGACGCTTGATGAGAGGGGCGTCGGGGTACATTTCCAAGATCTCCTTAGGGAGAGGACCGTTGGGGCCCGTCTCGGCAGAGGTAGTCATCACGACGGGGAGGTTGAAAAGCTTTCCAAGCTCAGCATGGGCCAGGATGTTCTCGCGGTACAGCGTAGGATCCCAGTCGCGGGCGGTTTGGAAGAGGCCGACCTGGAGGTCAAGAACGAGCAGCATCGAGTCATTCTTGTTGAGCCTCTCCCACGGAACGGCTGGAAAATGTTAGTTCAAGCCATGCACATGTGAATTGCAACAGGAAGAGATTTACCATCACCGCGGACGGCATTGAACAGGGCAATGCCCGTGACGAGAATGCTGGATCCGAACTTCATCTTGTTGGCTTGTTGACTTGGTGGCTTGCTGGATGCTTAGTCACTGTTGGAGAAGCTGTCGAAGTGGTGTGATGGTCAGGTCATCGAGGAACACAGCAGGATACTTATACCCCTCTATCTCCTCCTCTAGTCTCTCACCGTCGCCGTTACCAAGCATGCCGTAAGCCATCCCGGCTTGACTTGATGTCATTAATTCCACCCAATTTGCTTCTGCATCCACTCCTGCCGTCGAACTCGTGATAGCAAGTCTGTGCAACAGGCCCAGCGACCCTATCACAAACAACTGCAGGCGAGTCATAGTATGAAAAGTGACTAACCACCTTGTAGTTCCCTCCTCTACAGCTTTCCTTCCCATTGGCCGCACCCGTTCTGAAGCTCGTGAAACGACTGTCAATGCCCCACGGAGGGCCGCTAGTCTACGGGCCGACCACATTCGCGCCCTGCTGCAGAATGTGCTCGAGTCGACCCTCTGTATGCTTAGCCAAAAACGGTCCTTGATAATCTTCCGACGTAGGAAAGTTAAGAGCAGGGCGGACAGCGCTGCAGATAGCGTCCTCGCTTGAGGCTGTCCGCCCAACTGTGACCCTAGTTCTTTTCATGTGGCTCTTCTACCGTGCCAAGACAGTCAGTGCGCAGAGACAGTCAATACGCGGCTTTTTACTAGTTAAATTTAGAAAAACTAGCAACTTTAAAGCTATATAACTCTTTAACTACTTACTATTTTTACTATAGTTATATTATATATCTGTAGTTAAGATACGTAATATCTTATATTTTAAAAGATTATTTAAAATTACTAAGCAGTTAAAGAGTTATATAGCTTTAAAGTTACTAATTTCTCTAAACTTAACTAGTAAAAAGCTGTGCATTAACTGTCGCGGCACGATAAGCTAGTTGATAACGTAAGCTGGCTATCCGGGTAAGCGAACCACCCCACCAAAACGCGACACCTGTACAAAACACGCCATATCTCTCTATAACGCTTATTAATATAGGCGCCTGTAAGCATGCTATATAATTAGTTATTAAAAATTTTAATATAGATATTTATTTTAATTATTGTACTATAACTATCGCCTATAGTATTTCTTAATTAAACTAATTTACCTATATTAATTACGTATAAAAGTAGTATATTAATTACTAATACTAGTAGCGTTGAACGCCTTTATAAAAGAACTTTTAAAAAATACGTATACTTACATTTCTTTATACGCTTACATACGAGAAATAGTAAGTTATATTTTATATATAAATAGTAATATCTAACTTATTAATAATTTTTATTTTTTATACCTTTTTTTTTTGCGCTAGCTATGCGTTATCTTTATAATTAATAAAAAGCTAGAGGCTTAACGAGCTAATATAATAATAATAAAATAGTTATACGCTTTTTTAGAGCTCTATAAGTAGACTTAATGGATTCTTAATATATAGGTAGAAAATATACATAATATAGATAAGACTAGCATTACTCTAGGGAATACTAATACTAGAGTACTTTCTACCAGTTAAAAAAAGAAAGCTTATATTAAGTTTTTAAAAAAAATTTATAAGTAAGTCTTTATAATCAAGTCTCTATCAGTAATAAGGTAAAAGCTATATTGTATAAATATTTTTAAAGACTAGAGTCTATAAACAATATAGCTCTCCTTATTCTACATACTAGACTATATCTATATAACCTATAAAAATAGATAGACCTTAAAAGTAATAAGCATTAAGTAGCTATAGCGTATATTATACTTAAGATAACTATGTTTAATAACTAGTATAGGCTCTTAATATAAACTCCTTATAGCTTTATAAACTATATTATATATAGCTTATTTATTTACCTATATATATCTTATACGTCTTATAGTGGTTTAATTTTACTTTATTCTTTATAATTAAGTCTAGCTATAGCTATTAAATTTAGAAAAAAGTTTTATAAAGGGTATAATTTAGGCTAGTAATTAAGTATTTAGTATTTACTTAGCTTATTATAAGGCTTTTAGAGACCTACTATGTCTATATATTAGTAGTAGCCTTAGTAGTAGCTTTAGAGCTTTCTCGCTATTTCCTAGAATCCTTATAATCTCTATATAGTGCAGCATAGCATCTAGAGCGTTAAGAATCTAGGTTATACAACCTAGCTACTCTTATAAAAAGTAGGTAAAGCTCTAGTAGCTATAAATACTAGAGCTATAAGTTTAAAAGTAAAAATAATATCTTAAGTAGTAATTAAAAATATTTACTTTTTAGCGTTAGCGTAAGCACGTTTAAGTAGATCTAAATTAATGCTTTATAAAGGTAAATAGTATTAAAAAGGCTATATACGTATCTAAAACTTTAATAGCTTAATTATATAAATTAATTATATGAAGTATTTTAAAAATAATTATTAATGCTATTATAGCTAGAGTGCTTAAATCTATATATAGTTAATAGTATTTATAAGTAGCGCTGCTAAGAAATCGTGTGTTTTGCACAGGTGTCGCGTATTGGTGGGGTTGCCTACTTATCCGGGTGGCCAGCTTACCTATCGACTAGCTTACTTACCGTGCCGAGACAGTCAGTGCGCAGAGACAGTCAATACGCGCCCTAACATAAACGCGCCGCTAGTAACTTAAGGCTATAAAGCTCTACACAAAAGCTATTATCGCGAGATTTTTTAGAGTTAAGGTTATATAGGGCTATAGATAATTTCTATATAATTAAATTATAAATATCTACTTAGTATTTTGACTAAATAGCTACTACGCGATAATAGCGTTAATAATAGACATATTATTATATTAACGCTTATAAGTGCTATCGTAAATCTTTTTTTTATAATTTTATTAGTAGATTTTAAGGCTCTTTAGCTTTCTTTTTAGGGTAAATTTAAGATATTTTTAAGGTTACTATTAATTTTTATAAGTATATTAATAAAAATATTACTTAACAATTAAATTAGCTATCTCTTTTTTATACTACTTTTTAAGTTACTTAAAGGGTAAAGTTTTATTTTTTAACGCTATTTCTAGTTTATAAGAGCTTCTTAAAGGCCTTTTACCCTACACTTTAAGAGTTACTTTTATATAGAGATTAAGTATATTATCTAGCTAAGCTTACGTAACTTTTTTAATTATAATATCCTTTATAGTAGAGCGTAATAATTACTTTATTTTACACTAATTTAATACGCTAAGTACTAATATAGAGCTTTTTTATAATCTTACTTTTAAAGAGGGCTCCTTAATAAATTACTTAAGGATAAGTAAAAGATCTAGTAGCAAGAAACCTATATATTTAAAGGCCTTAATAATGAATTATAGCGTAACTAACGTAGTCTAGGCCCTCTAAAAAAGTATAAAAAAGTTTTTTTAGTAACTATTAATAGTCTTTAGCTTTTATAGAGATAAGTATTAAACTTATTAAAGTAGGTAGCTAAGAGACACTTAAAAATATATATATTAAAAGGCTATAACGTATACGTTAAATATAGAGGAAATAATAGCTAAAAGAATTTTATTTTAATTATAATAATTAATAAAATTTATAGTAACGTAAGATCTATAACTATTAAGAATTAAAAGTTAATATACTTATTAAAGCTATTTAAGGCCTATCTCGTTATTTAACTAGCTAGTGGGAGATAAGGTAATAAAGACTATATAGTATTAAAAATTAATTTCTTTTATTTAGCTTAATTGTAGGCTTATAATAATAAATTAATAATAAATTAATAATAAATTAAGAATAAATTAAGAATAAATTAAGAATAAATTAAGAATAAATTAAGAATAAATTAAGAATAAATTAAGAATAAATTAAGAATAAATTAAGAATAACGTGGTTCACCACCGAGCGGGCCAACCCCACCGAGCGGGCCACTTTTTAAAAGTCAGTCTATTGCGAAGCGCCTCCTACAACACTACTATAATTTACTATAATTCGCAGAATATAGAAATACTATTTAGACTTATTGCTATTAGATGCATCTATAATTTCTACTGCGCAGGTGCGAGCGTTGTAGCCAGCTTCGCCGCAACGTTCGCAGCGCCTCTGCCCATGCACCCTCTTTACAGACTCTTCACCCTCCTTTTGCCCACTACTATCCTTTTTAGCTATTAAATCGACTACCTCTTCTACTATAAGTGTCTTAGCTGCCTAAATATACTTCCTCTTTTAACTTTTTACCTCTATTACTATCTCTATTACCTTATAAAGCCTTGCTATTTTCTATTATATTAATACTATTTCGTGCCTTATTAATGCAACACCTTTGTTAAGCTACTTAATAGCTCTAAGAAGCAGAGAAACTAGTAAATCTTTATACTTCTATACACGCTTACGAACTAGCGTTAACTAAGCCTTTATTTCGCGGAGGTTACTTAGTGTTTTTAATTCTTATAGGGTATCCTTTACGTTAGGTGGAGTTAGCGTACGAAGAACTATATTAAGTCTTAATAACACTGCCTCTAGGTCGTGTAGGACTAATCTAGCGCCTTTAAAGCCTGCGTAGATGTTCGCCTTTATTATTACCTTTTTAAAAGCTACTTTAAAAGCTAGTAAAAAGGCCTCCTTCTTAATTTACTTAGTGCCGTACTATGCTAAGCTACTAATCTTATTACTATACGCCCGCTTTAAAGGCGAAAAATAACCTATATTAAGTGGCTACAAGAGGTGTGATAAGTATAGAGGTATATAAAGAATAATAATCTTCTGTTCCTTATAGTATTTATAGAATTCGTGTGAGTAGTAGCTCTTATAGCTATCTATAATTAGTAGCTAGTGTGCACCTAAACTACGCGCCTTAGTATAGGTATTAAAGTGCCTTAGCTAGGCAAGGCTAAGCTTATTTAACGTCTAGCTATTAAGACTAACTTTAATAACCTAGTCTTAGGGTAGATTATAGAACTAAGACGTAATTAGAACCTTACTAGGGAAGATAAGAAAGGGTAGTAGAGCCTAGCCTTTAGCGCTAATACCCTAGATATTAGTAACTTACTTATAGTTATTAGGTTAAATCTTCTTTAGGTTGCTTTGCTTCTTAGAGCCTGTAAAGACTATCTAACCCTGTATTACCCCTATTATAAAGCCTGTCTCGTCGAAGTTGTACGTGTCGTTATTAGCGATACTATACTTAGCCTTAGTATTAGTAACTAGCTTAAACTAGGGCGTTATAATACGTGGATCTTCGTTTAGGGCTTGCTAATAATTATATAGATAGCTCTTTTAAAGCTTAATTTCTGGCGTACGCGTCTTAAGCCTGTCTACTTAGTGCTTACTAATAGGCTATCTACCGCGCTTAGTAAGTAGATTATTAGCTATATCTTAGACTATATCCCTTGTTGTACCTATTCCTCGCTAGTTAAGCTTAAGTATACGTTGGACTAGAGCCTCCTCCTCTAGCTTAGTTAGCTTCTTTAAGTTAGGCTCGTAATTGCGTTAAGAGAGGGCTCCTTAGCGTTATTATTATACTATTATTTAAGGCACGCTAAAGGCTATAATAACGCGTCTTTTACTCTTATTATAATCTTTAATTATAGCTTAGATAGTACGCTATAGTGCACTTTTAGTATAAGGTTGTTGCGCGTTATGTTGTGATGGCATTGTGGTATAAGCTAGAGGTGGGCTGCATTTAGCAAAGTTAGCCCGCTCGGTGGGGTTGGTCCGCTCGGTGGTGAACCACGTTAAATTAAGAATAGAGATTAGCGTATATATATATATATATATATATATATATAACAAGTAAGATTTACTCTTAATTATTATCTTATATAGCCTACCTAACTTAGCAACTTTTATATAAAGGCCTATTAAAGATCCTTTTTAAGTAACTAGTAATACTAAGGCTCTACGCTATACTTTATAATATTTTTATAAAAAAAACTTTAAGTAAAGCTTATATCTTGCCTTTAAATTAGCGTTATAATAATTACTATTAAGCCTAATTATTTATTATAAGATTAAGGAGTTACAGTAGCGCTTAATAAAATAATTAACTTATTATATAAAAACTACTTTTTTAGTAATAATTAATGCGAAGTTCTATATTATTTAATGTATAAGAGGTAGACCTCTCTTAGTAAGATGCTATATATATCGTAGGAGCTCCTTTTCTTGTTAATAGTTAAGGCTTTAGCGATTCTTGCTAGCGAGTGTATGCGCCTGCGTGACGCGTTAGTGCCTACGCGCTAACGTAGTGCGTATAACACTAAATCTTTTTACAATTTCTATATACGTAAAATCTTCTCCTAGTTTTAGCAATTTAATAGCTATAACGTACATGCATAGCGAGTGGCCGGGCATAGCGAGTGGCCGAAAATGCCAAGACCCCATCAAAACGTTCTACTACAACGCGATGTCTTAACAACGCAACAAACTACCTAAATTAAAAAAGACTAGATTATAGCTTGCGCTTTAAGCTATTAAAAGAGACGCGCTACTTTTAATTTCACGCGCTATAGTAGTTTATAGCGTTACTAAAAGAATACTATAATAGAGATGCGCTAGAACTACCTTTTAACGCGATTGCGTATCTAACTTAATAAGACTTACTATAAGAGAGAAGTAGGCGATTGTGTAGTATATACTTAATTTAGATATACGAGGATTTCCGCCCTAGCTTGCTACTATAAAAGATATAGCCAATTCTTTACTAGCTATACGCTATAACGAGCTAGTTAGTTAAAGGTAGCCTTACTACTTTATTAAGCGCTAGCTAGAGCTCTAAGTCAAGTTTAATTAAAAGTACGACTATAAGAGAGCCCTCTGTAAGGATCCTGAGGTTGTACAGGGCTAGTTCCGGCTTGTAGAGAATACTAAAGCCAAGTATGGTATCCTGGATAAAGATACTTATAACTTTAATAAGACTAGCTTTATAATAGGCATGATATTAATAGGAGTAGTTATTATAGGCTCTAAGCGTTGAGGCAAGCTAAAGAGCGTATAGCAAGGTAATTAAAAGTAGATAATAGCTATTTATAGCATTAATGCGATAGGGTGGGCAATCCTACCCTTCCTTATCTTTCAGGGCAAGCACCACCTCTCTGCCTGGTACCAAGAGAAGGATCTACCTCGCGACTAGGTTCTCGCAGTCTCTAAGAACGGCTAGACAAATAACAAGCTTAGTCTATAGTAGCTAAAGCACTTTAACGCGCATATAAAAGAGCGTACTATTAGTAGCTATTAGTTACTTATTATTAATAACCACAAAAGCCATAACTTGCTTAAATTCTAGCAATACTGCAAGGATAGGAAGATTATCACTCTTTATATATCTCCATATTCGTCGCACCTCCTGCAGCCACTAGATGTGGGGTGTTTCTCGCCGTTAAAGAAGGCATATAGGCGCCAAGCCGAGGATCTAATACGCAACTATATTATGTATATTACTAAAATTAAGGTCCTACCTTATTTTATTACCGCTTTTAAGGCTATAATAACTTAAAGTAATATCTAAGGAGGCTTTTAAGGCGCTAGCCTTATTCCCCTTAACCTAAAAATAATAATATTAAAGCTTAACGTTTGTCTGCGTACGCCTTCGCCTTCTACTATACGCGATAGTACGTGGCAGTCGCAGACGCCTAGCAACACCCTAGAATTAGGGTCACAATCGACGCTGGTGAAGGAGAGGATTTAGAGGCACCTAAATAGCTCCCTAATAAGTATAGTTAAGGTAGTTAAAAAGCTTATAAAAGGCGCTAAGCTAATAGCGTATTCTCTAGTATTAATAATAAAGCGTAACGCTGAGCTTTAAGCCGCTAATAAGGCTACTATATAACGTAAATTATATAAGAGAAAGTAACTATAGTAGGAAGGGGTCCTTATAACTACTAATAGCTAGTAACTAGCTACCCTAAAGGACTTTACGGCGCGTAATAATAAGAAGAAGGCAAAGAAGAGGGTGCGCGCTAATAGAGATAAATTAACTTAATAGCGCTATAGACGCTATAGCGAGGCTAGGCATAATTCGCGCACGTGTAAAAAAGAAGTAGAAGTAGATTCTAAGTAGATTAGCCTACTATAATTTCTTATTACTATTTGTGTGCGTTCTATACTATTGTGTAGAGTGTAGATTTTAATGGGGTCTTGGCATTTTCGGCCACTCGCTATGCCCGGCCACTCGCTATGCATGTACGTTAATTATAGCGTTAATTAGATCTATATTAGTAGAGTTGCGTCGCGTTAATGTTAAGGGGTCGCATTATTAGGTTGTGCATTAACAATCTCTGCGCACTAACTGTCTCGGCACGGTACCCTACCAAGACAGTTAGTGCGCCGCGACACTAACGCGCCACCCCAACACCAGCACCGCAGCTAGCAACATAAGGCTATAGAGTTTTACACAAAAGCTTTTATCGCGAAATTTTTTAGAGTTAAGATTTTATAGAGCTGTAGAAGATTACTAGCTAGTTAAATTATAAATATCTACTTAGTATTCTAATTATTTAGCTACTACGCGATGCTGGCGCTAATAGCGTAGATATTACTATATTAACGCGTATAGATGCCGGCGTAGGCTTCTTCCTCTTTATAATTATATAAGTAGCTTTTAAAGCATTCTAGCTTCCCTTTTTAACAATTTTAAAATATTTTTAAAATTGTTATTAAGCCTTGCGAGCCTATTAACGGAGGCGTTACTTAGTAGCCTAATTAGCTTTCTCCTTAGCGCGCGTATTTCTAGCTACTATACGCGTAATACGCTTCTCCTATAGTAAACAAGCTTTAAGCTACCTATTTGCTATCTAGATCTCTCTCTGCTCACTTTTCTAGAGTTGTAGTTATTACTTTTCAGCCTTTTATTGGCTAAGAGAATCGCGCGCCCTCTATACGCGGGCAGGTAACTAGAAAACAGATCCTCTATACTACTAATCTAGCTACTTAAAAGGTAGAGTCCTGCCCTTTATTTAACGCTATTTCTGGTTTATAAGGGCTTCTCGTAGCCCCTAATTCTCATGCTCTAGGAGCTACTTCTATATAGAGATTAAGTATATAGTGTAACTTAGCTTCTTGGCCTCATCACCTCCCCCTATATCAACAATAACCTTTAAAAGCCAATTAATTTTGCGCTAATTAGACGCGCTAAGTACTAAAGTAGAGCTTTCGCGCAATTTCTATTTTAGAGACTTATCTCTATTAAATTAACTAAGGATTAGTGTAGGATCTAGCGGCAAGATACCTATATACTTAAAAGCTTTAGTAATTAATTACGGCGTAACTAACGTTATCTAAGCCCTCTAGAATAGTGTAAAGAAGTCTCTTTTAGCGATTATTAATAGCCCCTAACTCCTATATAGGTATGCGGAGAGCTCGTCAGAGTAGGCGATAGAAAGAGACTTAAATACATAGACGTCTAGAGGCTATAGCGTACAAGTGGCGTAAGGGGGAAATATTGCAAAGAGGATCTTTTTCTAATCATAGTAGTTAATAAAATCTATAGTAACGTGAGATCCATACCTATTAAGGACTAAGAGTTACCACTACTATTAAGCCTTCTCCTTAGTACAGCGATTAAACACCTGTTTTAGCTATTAAAGCCCTATCTCGTTGTTTAACTATCCAGAGGTTAATAAGGTGATAAAGACTCTATAAGAATTAACGTTAATTTCCTTAACCTAGCTTGATTGTAGAGTCTCAGCGTCAGATCGATAGATTAGTAATAGATTAACAGTAGATCCATCGGCGCATATACATGCGATGAGCGAGATCCACTCACGACTGCCATCCTGGATAGATTGCCTCACTTGGCGACTCTCATATATAGGCCTGTCGAAGATCCTTTTTGACCTGCCGGTGATGCCAAGTAGGAAGCCTTTTTCGTCTATATTATAGGTATACTAAGGCTCTATACCATACTTTATAATTTTCTTATGTAAAAGCTTAAAGTAGAGCCTATATCTTGCGCCTAAATTAGCGTTATAGTAATTACTATTTAGCCTAGTTATCTATCGCGAGATTAGGGAGTTAGGGTAGCGCCTAATAAAGTAATTAACCTATCGCATAAAGATATCCTTTTTAGTAATAATTAATGCAAAGTTTTAGATTATCTAACGCGTAGGGGGTAGACCTTTCTAAGTAAGACGCTATATATACTATAAGAGCTTAGATTCTTGTTATTAGTTAAGATTTTAGCGAGTTTATAGTAGCTATGTACGCGCCTGCATGGCGCGTCTATGCCAGCGCGTTAATGTTGACCGCACAACACCAAATTCTTCTGTAATTTTTCTATATAAGAAAGTTTCTCTAGGTTCTCGTGAGTCGATAGCGATGATTGCAGCCTCAATCGGATCCATATTGGTGGAGATGCGGCGCGTCAAAGTTGAGGTGCTACATCTGTTGGGGTGGCGCGTTAGTGTCGCGGCGCACTGACTGTCTCGGCAGGGTAATGCCGTTTCGCCATGCTCGTCAGCCATTACTCACCCAACTAAAATTCGATCGCCAAGGACAGTGCAGTTTTGTGCGTATGCAATCTTGGTAGAGCCTTCCGGTCGCGTAAGTAAGAGATGAAATCCGTACAATGTCTGGGGAAACAGCACTATAGCAGTGCAAAATTTGCGCACACCGCCATCCTGGTTCCGATGATAGGGTGGATGAATTCAAGCGTGCACATGTGGTGCAGTGGAGGGATGTGAGGCTTACCAGCCATTGCGGTGTTGAGATAGTCGACGTATTCTTGTTTCCAGATGTCCACGAGTGACGTGTCTTCATTGAAGGCTTCGCCTTGGGTGGCTTTCTGCCATGCGGATAGGAAGGCAGGTGTGTGAACGGGGTAGAGTTGAACGCCGCGTCCAGAGTCTCGGGGGATCCTGGATACAAACAGGATCCGTGGTAAGCCTTCTTATACTTCTTCGAGCATATAGTCAATGAAGAAGGCAGTCATATTTTGGTCTGCCTCGGAGGGTTGGCATTGTATTTTATTGTAGATGTCCCGGATGATGAGTCTGTTGGTTGGTTCGGGGCCTTCCCAGTTGTAAATCTTAACATCTTGTTCGCCTGCGTCCAAGCCGCTGTTGATGTCCTTCTTCAGCTGCTGCATCGTGGTATCGTCTAGGTGCCGTACAGAGATGATGAATGGGCAGGACTTGTCGAGATTGAGAGACTCTGGTAAGTGAGAAGGTCACGGAAGTTCAGAGGGCCCTTTCGAAGTGTCGGCTCGCCCATCAGAAGGCAGGTCTTTGTAGAGGTCTACCTGCGCTTTCTGAAACGCATCGTCTCCCAAAGCATGAGATAATGTCATGTCATCTTGTTGATCGCAGGCCGTGAGCAAGACATTGGCGACTCCCACGGGCACCAATGCAGCAGACAGCTTTGTCTGTTCGCTCTCCCCATCTCGATGCCAGTGCGCCACGATCATGCTGCCCTGCTTCCAGCGAGAGTCCACGAAAATGACGCTGCTATAGCTCCCATCGCTTTCATATCGCTTGGAATAGGCATCCTTCGCAATCTCCAAAATAACGGCAGACGAAGCAGGGTGATCTCTAATCCATCTCTTGAATCGAAGCTCACGAGGGGCCGAGACGTGAGGGATGTTTAACTGCTTGATGGCCTCTTGGTCGATGTTATTAAGTGCTTGCTCAACCTGCTGCCGCTCGTCATCTGTCATTCGCTGCAGGTACACCACGTTCAACGCGGATCTGAGCTAGGAGCGTTGTATTTTTCGATGAAGGAAATGTGCCAGGATTGTTCTGAAGACATTGCTGAGTATAGGTTTTAGCGTCGCTAGGTTTATTCGAAGGGAATCAAGTCAAGGTGGTAAGAGAAGCAAGATGGGTATCAGGATCGCTTGCGACGGCATGGACTTTGCAGGGTCGAGGGATGCGTTTTATAAGGCAGCACTGCCTACCGCACGAGACCCACCGCGCATAATCAATCCTTCCTTCAGGTGTTGATCTAGCAACTGCGTAGGCACCGGTGCCCCGTAAATTGTTTTATTGGACAAAACTGAAGCTATAGCCTTGTTCGGGCACTCGATCAGTCGATTTTGGTCCCAGGGCGTTATTAGAGGGCGTTAGGCCTGCGATTGCTGACTCGGGTCAAAAGCGGGGGGGCAGGAGCCAAGATGGAAACCAGAGGGAAAATAAGTGAAGCAGAACGGCAAAAGAACGCTCCTAGTAGAGCAAGCGAAAGAAGGTGTAAATAAACGTGTAAACTTACTTTAGGCAGGAAGTACAAGTACATGTGGGACAAAGGGAAGGAAAGGATCGATTACGCGCTCAGATTCCGAGCAACTAAAGGAGACCGACGCGGTGCGTAGCTACGCAAGCAAGCCTTTTAAAACTCCACTATATCCAGAATGTACCCATGTTGATCATGAACTCCAGACTAATGCACAATATACAGACAGTTTCCAAGTCGCAACTGCCCTACTGGCTTCCATGGCTCCTCAATTTTCTCCCCTTTGCGAAACCTGGTCCGATGCTGGAGCTAAAGTTCGTTATCGTCAAGTTCTCCCGGTCGCCCTTACCCTCCCCACCCACCGTCTTCCTTGTCATTTTCTTCATGGGCAACTTACTATCCTCGCCACGCTGCTTCTTGAGCGGGGGAGCCGCCATTACAATTGTGTCAGAGTGCGACACGATTGGCAAAGGTTGGGTGTGGCTCTCTTGGGCGACGACGTTAACGTCTAGCTCGCGAAGAGAGGTTCCCGTGGTGACATTAATGGTGTGCGCGTGGGCACTGTTGGAACGGCCGAGGTTGGGTTTGGGAATAGAGCTGAAGACATCATCGGATGCTGAGGAAGCGACATCATTGAAAACCAGGCCTTTGGTGGGACTACGCGCTTCTCCAGAAATGGGACGGTCACGGAGACGAGAAAGGAGGCTTTCGTGGGCTTCGGTCCGTGGGAGCTTCTCGGGGATGCTGTAGTTGACGCGCTGCGGGGTCTCTCCTGTGGGGTTGTATTCGAGCAAGTTCTGGTGCTCAATCGCATCGCGGAGGTCCTGAAGAGGTGCGCGTATGTTGGCATCCTGGTCCAAAGCTGGCAGGGTCTCCTTGAGAGCCGACGTCTGAGCGGAAACGTCGGACTCTAGCCCTTGCACACGAGTAAACGAGGTGGAAAGATGCTCTCCAATGCTCGAGTACGAAGATTGGACTGTCGACGACATTGCGTTGAGCGATGTCGTGTGAGCTGCGTGATGAGCGTTGTTCTGTTCGCGCACACGCGTCATAATCTCGTCCAAGGACTGTAGTTGTGTGTCCATCTGTGCCATCTGAGCTTCGACGATCTTGACAGTGCTCTCGTGGACAGAAGTGGTAGTGTCCTTAAGAGACTTGGAATGTTCGTTCGCGGTTGCGAAGTCACCCTTGATCTTGGTCTTTACGACATCCTGCGATTTCGAGATACCAGCGAGAATGTTCTTGGACTTATCGGTCCAATCACCCATACCTTCAGTGTAAGCTGCTTGTTGGGTCTCAAAAGAAACGTTTGCTGCACCCATATCTTCGCACACGCCGAGAACCTTCTCATTCAGCCTCTTGTCCTGCGCTTCTGCATTAGCGTTAATGAGAGAGGTAAGCTGCGTGAGTAGCTGCTGGCGCTCCTCTGCCGCCTTCTGCTTCTCCTCGTCGACGATCTGAATAAGGCGACCTTGGGATGATTTATTGGCTTGCACGAGTGAAGCATTTGCTGTCAAAACCTGTTGATGCAGCCGTTCGTTCTCCGCTTGTTGCTCGTTGAGGGATTTGGTCAGATCGACGAATGCGTTCTTGAACTCTTTACCGAGCGATGCGTAAGATGCATGAAGCTGTGCTTGTTAGCGATGATCACACCATAACCGAAGTAACGGCTTACCTCAGTTTGAAACTTATCCAGCTCTGTGATAATACTCGCAGAAATCTTCTCGGCCGCAGCGGATAGCTCATTGAGACCGGCGCCAACCTTCTCTTTCACATCCTCGCGCAACGTGCCAATTTCTGCCAGAACTTCGTTCATATCGTCGCGGGCTTTAGCGGTCTGATCGTTGACCTCCTTTTCAGATGTACCGAAATCTTTTATCTTCTCTTGCAAGAACGTCTGGGAGGCAGCAAGCTGGTCAAGCTCATCATTCACGAAAGCTTGCATCCTCGTGGACAAACCCTCCATCATTTGTTCTTGCTGGCTGCGGAACTGCGCTATCCGGTCCTCCACGAGCTGTGTCGTATCTACCACCTGGCTTTGCGAAGAGGCCCAATGTTGTCTGTTCTGAGATTGTAGATCCGACCTTCGGCGTATCTTAGCCCTCAGTGCATCGATGTCGTGCGTCGTTCTTCCGAGGGTAGAGATCATATCGTGGCCAATCTCAGCAAGTTCGTTCTCCGTCTTGGCGTGAGCTTTTCGCAGTTCAGTCTCTTCAACAAGATTCTTTCGGGTCAGGTCCAAGACGGCCTCGGTCTTCTCAAGAATGCCCTTAGTACCCTCCAAGGTGAGCCTGGTCTGCTCGTTGTCCTTCTTGAGATTCTGGAAGTTCGTCGTCAGGCTGAAGAGCTCCTCCACCTTGTTACGGAGGTTAGCCTCCATCGTTTCAATCTTGTCGCGTTGTTCCTCGCTCAGGATCCGTCGTGACTCGCTGATGGTGGTGATCTCTTCATAGTTCTCCTGCGTGAGGTAGACACCATTGCGTTGCCGTGTCGCGATCAGCTCGCTCTTCAACTTTTCGATCTCAGCGGTGAACTCTTTGAGGAGAGTTTTCTTGGACAGAAGTTGGTTGACCTGAGGTTTGTTCCGAATGTTCTTTGCACGGAAAGCGTAATCAAGGGTTGAAATGGTCTCCTCCAAGTTGCTCTTCGCAGGTGATAGAGTGGCAATAATGCATGTCTTCGTTCGCCCACCCAAAGAGTCTTGCAGCAGACGGGTCAGCTTGGATTCTCGGTATGGAATATGTGAGCTGCGCTCTACGAGAGCGTTGATAACGCGACCGAGAGTGAGCAAGCTCTTGTTGATGAGACCTGCTTCAGCAGCACGCTTGTTTTCTGCTCCGCTGCGCTGGATGTTCTCGCTTCCAGCAAGATCGACGAGGTTGAGCTTTCCGGCGCTCAGGTACTCGATGCCATCTTCAGACACTCGTTTCATGTATACGGTAATTGTGAAGACAGTGTGGCTTCGCGAACTGAGGTCATTGCACTTCGTTGCTGCTACTTGTCGCTTGTTGGTCCCGTCGGAGAGAAGCTTGATGCCTTGCGCAGCCGACTTCAGATGGCATTCCTCCATTCCTTGCACCAAAGTCGTGCTGTGTCCCTTCTTGCTGTTGTCATCAAAAATCTTGAGCTTCACCGTGTCGTCGTTCGACAGCAGATCCCGCAGCTCCTCGTTGTACAGTTCGATGAAGGAGCATTTGACCGAGTTTTCCGTCTCTTCGGTTTCGAGCTTTCTGAACAGGTCGTAAAGGACGCGGGGAATGATGCCGGCTGCATCGGGAAGAGGAAGGATATTCGAAATGTCGCCAGTCATGGTGTATGTTTTGCCAGTACCGGTCTGACCGTACGCGAAGATTGTGCAATTGAAGCCGCCGAGAACCTTTTTATAATCAGCCACACATATCCATCATATTTAAACTGCTTCACATACCTCGTCAAGTATGGGAGCCACGACCTCGTCGAAGACCATGTTTTGGTCGGCAGCGGGCGAGAAAACTTTATCAAACTGGTACGACTTGTTGCTGAGTGCACTAGGGCCCATGGAAAGGTCCACGGTGCTTCCCTTGATGCCATTGGTAGAGACTACGACACCGGAATTTTCCTTCACTTCGCGGTCATTGCGGCCTCGACACCGGACGACAACGTTGATGTTTGTTTCCTCTTCCATTTCAAAGTCGCGGGCTTTGCGCTTCACGCCTGAGCTTGGCGAAGATCGCACAGTCCGCGTAGATGCAACAGACTCGGTTCGTGATGCGCTGCCGGTCAGTGCAGGTGTTGCGGAGCGCCCGCGGGAGAGATTGGAGGTCGGTCGCGTGGTTGGCGGTCGCATTGAGGTGGTTGTGCGCTTTGTGGGCGGCGGCGCTGACCGAGGGAGTCCGGACATGGCTGGTGGTGTGTGCGAATGTGCGTGCACTGGTGGTTGACTATGGGATGCGTGGTGTTGATCTGAGCTCGGCAGGTAAACAAACATGCGGTGGGTCGCGCTAGTCGGCAGCTGGTCGCCTTGATTCCGAACGCGCGGAACTGGATCCGGAACGAACTCAACACCTTTCAAAGAACAGCGTGTGCTTCTTTCGAGACTTGCGTTATTCATATTATCCAAAGTGCTGCAAGAGACGGTTCGCATCTTCTCCGGCGCCTTGACTGCATTGATTGTATGCCTGCTCCTCTTCACGTACACTGCAGTTGCGACCCCACCACCCCACCGCCCCTCCATCTTCAAGCACACCCACCCTTGCGCCGAAGGAGACGAACGTCTGCCGAGTACATTTCCAAGCTTCTACCGCTGTTGCGAACTTCCTTCGCTGGTGCTTCCTGCATATCAAAGCTGTTGCCTCGCTCCTCCTCCAACGCCAGCCGCGTGGACAGAGCACGTGGTGTAGTCGCAAGGTTCAGAGGTTCGAGCCTCACGTCACTTTCGCTCGCAGCAGCGCCTACCTGCCGCGAACGAGCTTTCGAATTTCATATACCTCTCTATAGCTCAGTCGACGAGAGCGCTTTATTGTATAGTTCTATAAGAAAGGACGGATCGCGCCTCCCATGATGGAGGATGGCGCGATGCAGCTGGTTCCTGGCAGAAGCATCGGCTTCATGACACTGGGCTGCTCTCTTCACGAGATACTCACCACGATAAAGGCCGAAGTTCGAGCGTTCCCTCGTTTCGAGCTTTACCACGACGACGCGCGACCCCTCAAGTCTCCCGTCCACGTCGTGCTGCCCGACAACGGTCTACGGTTACAGTTCGATGGACCCGACCAGCGATTACGATTGATCGAAGTGCTTGACTTTACGAGAGCGAAGCTGGTATACAAGGACGTGGAAGTCTTCAAGCCAATAGAATCCCATGGAGGGTTGTCGACGGGACCTTCTGGGCCCAGGTTTAGGCACATATACGATAAGTTGCTGGGACCAACGTACGGAGGAGAATACTTCCCACCAAAGTCAGATGGTGCGAATGCAAGAGGCACATACAATCTCTCCTACCCTGGTGTCGCTTTCAACTTTCCCGTACAACACGCTGCATATTCACCAAAGAAAGATTTCATATCCTTGCTGTCATCTACTGCGACTGGTCCAGCGTCATCTATGGCAGTGTTCGATGGCGATTCATGGCAGAAAGCGCGGGGAACTCTGTTCACGGCCGCTCCGCCAAACCCTCGATCCCTTTCGTTGTCAGGGAAAGGAAAAGAAGGAGGCCCCGATGAAATCGAGCTGGTCAAAGTACACGGAGAAGGGCGGATTGAGCTTGTGAGGCGCTCAAGCCCTTCTTTCTGGATCATCCTTAGTGAGACCACCCCACAGGATCTTATTATGGAGTTAGGTGCGCCAGATTCCATCTATAGGAAACACGATCACCGACTATCGATCCACAAAGATCGGAGAACAAGCGACGTATCTGATCACTCCGGTGGAAGATTGCCAACTGACGATATGCACGGCTCATACCACGGTTCTGCAATCGATACGGATCACGATGACGATTGGGAGGATGATGATGATGATGAAGCCGCACTCGAGGCGCAGGAGCGCGAAGTTGTCGCTGCCGAGCACTTCTACAATTACTACCACCATGGCTTCGACATCCTGATATCGCAACCGACGCAAATATCCCCGCCTTCGCCAACATCCGGCAGCAACACACCAGAGTCTCGGGAAGATGGCGAGCTCAGTGCGCAACCATTGAATCACCTCACAGCTACAAAGGTCATTTTCCATGGTAACGTCCCTGGCTCTTACCAGTTCAATCGTCACCGGCGGAGCCGATGGACTCTCGACCACGTTCCTTCGAAGCACCAGAAAGAAGCACTCAACTCCGAGATGGTCTTTGCCGATATATCAAGCGAACTAAAAGAGGCTTTCAAGGCTCACTATGCGACTGATGAGGAACAACGCTTGCAGCAACGCGGTATGGCTCTGAATAGGGGTTGGGGTGATAGTCCAGGCAGCAGCGTCGAACTTCTGGGTGGCTGGGAGGATAGCTCGACCAAGAAGAGCAAGTTTGTGAACGCAGGTTCCGGCATGATAGATGGTGCTGACGATGTCGGTAATGTCGAGATCTTTGGTTTTCCAGGTATGGTGTTCGAGGTTCTGAAGAACGGAGCCGTGAGTACTCTCACGGTGTATTGAGAAGTCAACTGTTCGGCTTTTGCTGGTTACTTTCGGAGTATTTTTGTCATTCTTTGCGCTTGGAATAGAGGGTTTGCTTGGTAATGCATTGCACAAGGCGCAGCTGGGTCACGGTTGGGTCAAATGAGATACCTCGACCCATGGGTGGATCATGAGTCAACGCCGTCCATACTGCCAGGGTAACTCACACTGACGATGTGGTCTTGAATACAACACTCATCATTTTCATTACACCAACTTTTTCTTGCGCACGATATACACTACTGCTTTAACAGTAACAACTTGTTTGAGTGAGATCGAGTTGACGAGATAAATTTTGGCCGAAGAATCTCCGGATGATTGCCGAGGAAGCTGGAGCTCCAAAAAATGTCTCCAGCCATTAACGCAGACGACAACCCGGCCCAGGATGCTGCAATGGTAGCTCCGACGCGATTTCTACGCGCATCATGGTCGTCCACACTACGCCTGCCCAAATCGAGCTTCCCGCCGCGCCCGTTGCCCGCCTCCAAGCCCGAATACCTCCGCCGATGCACCGATGAGTTCTACGCCTGGCAGCAGAGCAGACCCTTGGAACGCGACACTGCGGGCTCTTACCCAAAAGACTTTACGCTGCATGATGGACCGCCCTACGCAAACGGCCCGCTGCACATTGGCCATGCGCTGAACAAAATCACAAAGGACCTGATCTGCCGCTTCCGCGTCTCGGAGGGCAGAAGGGTGAGCTACATCCCCGGGTGGGACTGTCATGGGCTGCCCATCGAGATGAAGGCGTTGCAGGCGCAGCAGAAGGACCTAGCGCAGACGGATCCGGTGAGCGTGCGGGAGGCGGCGCGGGAGCTGGCCACTACCACCGTGGAGGAGCAGAAGGAGGGCTTCAAGGAGTGGGCCGTCATGGCGGACTGGGACAACGCATATAAGACCATGGACAAGGACTTTGAGATTCGCCAGTTGCACGTGTTCAAGAAAATGTTTGAGAAGGGGGTGATCTATCGCCAGTTCAAGCCTGTGCACTGGTCGCCTTCGTCGCGGACGGCGCTTGCCGAGGCGGAGCTGGAGTATGACGAGAATTTTGAATCGTTGGCAGCCTTTGTGCGTTTTCCAGTCCTGGTGAAGACGGATTCAATGGAGGGTGCGCTTGCCAAATTCTCCAAGCCGCTCAATGTGGTCATCTGGACAACGACGCCGTGGACGCTGCCTGCGAACAAAGCGATCGCCGTGCACAAGGATATGGAATATTGTATTATTCGGGATCCTGCAAAAAATGATGAACTGGTCATCATCGCGGCATCTCGGGTGGAGGAATACCAGAAGATGTTGGGCCGGGACCTGACCGTCGTTTCGTCTGGACTACGTGGATCCGATCTAGCTGGGCAGCTCACGTACCAAAACCCTTTCCAGAAGCAGAACGGTCGCCAACCAATTCTTCTTGCAGACTTTGTCACTGACTCTTCTGGAACCGGACTTGTGCATATGGCTCCTGGACACGGCATGGATGACTACCACGTCTGCGCCCCTCTTGGTATTGAAGCATTTGCTCCTATTGATGATGCTGGCACATTCACCAGAGACGCGTTCCCAGAACAGCCTGAGCTTCTTGAGGGCCTAGCTGTGTCTGACCCGGAAAAATCTGGCAGCAATGCCATCTTGGATTACCTGGACAAGCATGACCTGTTGAGAGCGAAGCACAAGTATCATCACAAATATCCGATTGACTGGAGAACGAAGCAGCCTGTCATTGTGCGAGCAACCGCGCAGTGGTTTGCAAACGTTGACAACCTCAAGAGCGCTGCCATGAAGGCTATTGAACATGTAAATTTCATGCCTGAAACTGGACGTTCCCGCCTAGAAAGCTTCATCCAGGGACGAAGTCAGTGGTGCATCTCTCGGCAACGTGCTTGGGGCGTGCCTATTCCCGCGCTTTACAAAGTTCTCGAAGATGGTCAACTAGAGGCGGCTATGGATGCCGAAACCGTCCAGCACATCATTGATGTGATCAAGGAGCGCGGTATCAACGCTTGGTGGACTGACGCTCAAGACGATCCAGCCTGGAAGCCTCAACACCTCAGTGGTAAATACGTGCGCGGGAGAGACACCATGGATGTGTGGTTCGACAGCGGCACCACATGGACTATGCTGCCTGAGCGGTCTCTAGAAAGCCCTCCATCGGCTGATGGCACCGTGAACAGAGTTCTTGCTGATGTTTATCTAGAAGGCACCGACCAGCATCGAGGATGGTTTCAATCGTCTCTTCTTACTCATGTAGCTACCCAGTCCTTTGATAAAGAAAGCGTGTCCATCAAGCCTCCATACAATACACTCATCACGCACGGCTTCACGCTCGACTCAGCTGGTCGGAAAATGAGCAAGAGTCTGGGGAACGTCATCGCACCTTCCCAGATCATGTCCGGGGAACTGCTGCCACCTGTCAAGCGTAAGAAGCAGAAAGGTGCAAAGCAAGCCGAGCCAAAGGACGCTTCTCCAACTTACGATGTCATGGGACCGGATGCGCTCAGGCTCTGGGTCGCGAGCAGCGACTACACGCGCGACGTTAGCATCGGACAGCCCGTCCTCATGTCCGTCAACCAAGCCCTGCATAAGTACCGCGTAACCTTCAAGTGGCTCCTCGGCGTCCTATCCCTGCCTTCCTGCCCCCCAACATACACCTCTTTCCACGAACTCCGTCACGAAATCGCAGGCAAGAGGGACACGTCCGCCCCTGCCACGCCCCTGCCCAACCTCGCCGACGAGCTCGCTCTCTCCCGCCTCGCACAAGTATCCCACGAAGTCCACAACCACTACGACAACTACGAGTTCTTCAAAGGCATCGCCACGCTCAACAAGTACATTACCAACGACCTCTCGGCCTTCTACTTCGAGACACTCAAAGACCGCATCTACACGGGCCGCAAAGCCGACTGCCAGGACGTGCAGAAAGTGCTCGGTCTCGTCTTCTACGAGCTCCTCCAGATGTTGACCCCCGTGTGTCCGCTCCTCGTCGAAGAAGTCTGGGACCACGTCCCCGCGCACTTGAAGGAGGGGAGTACGGATGAGTACATCACCGGCACGCCCAACACTGAGCCTGACTCCACTCTCATCCAGTCTGTCGAGTTGCGGAAGCTCAAGGCCGACCTACTGGAAATCCACAGCGGAATCGCTCGTATTAAACAAGAGCTGGACTGCTTCTTCGGTAGGGGGCGCCCCCACAGCACCCACGTTGCGCATCCCGCGCGCACGATGTGGAACCCGCTCCCGCGCGCCGACACGGGCACCCAGACGTTCCTGAGCACCGTGCAGACGCGCATCGACACGGTTAGCTCGGCCGTCAAGGCGGCGCAGGAGCGCCTCCGCGCGGCTAAGAAAATCGGCGGCAGCCTCGAGTGCGGCGTCACGGTCGTGTGCGCGCCGGATGATTATCTGTCTCCCTTGTTGTCGGCGGCGATGTTGGCGTACACAAAATCCAGTGAGGGGCAGCAGACTCTGACCTCCGCACAGCTCGAAGAGCTGGCGGGCGTGCTAGTCATCAGCGATGTCAACATCGTATCCGCCGCGGACGCGGCTTCGCTGGACGCAAAGTGGGCGTTTTCGGAAGAAGAGCCTTTTTGCATCGACAAGGAGAAGGGTTGGGGTGGGAAGGTGATTGTGCACGAGGCCAAGGGGGCGAAGTGTCCAAGGTGTTGGCGGTATCAGAGGAGCGTGGAGGAGGAGCTGTGTGGGAGATGCGAGGAGGTGGTTAAGGAGCAGGCGTAGGGACCCCGTGCAGGAGGGGTGTATTTGTTCTTGTGTATTTTACCGTGTGTGTAGCATGTAAGATTTTTGGGGGTGGACGTGGTTGGCTGCATAGCATAAAGTGGCGTTTGTAGAGTAGAGGGGTGTAGAGTTTTGTATTTATATGTGTAGCTTTAAGGTTTTGTCTCGATTTCTGGACTTTCCGACACCTCGTGTTATGTAGGGTGTAGATTGATGTTAATTGTTAAGAGTACCCGCCGTCGCGGACGCATGGTGTATATGGATGCATGCACTACCCAGGCCCCTACATCCAGTCTTCACGATAAGAAGCAGACGCTCGGGTTGAACATAACTCCATGAGAGAGGAAGTCGACCTCGTACTCAAACCTCCCGCACCCAACGCCAGCCTCTCATAAACATGCCGCAAACCCTCTTTGTGTGAGCAGAGACGTGGATGCAGCTAGACGGGAAAGCTAACGGAATCCTAGACAGAAAGCTGTTCTTCGATTTGTACGGCTTTCGCGTCCAGGGCTGCAAGCTCCGCGTCGAGATACTTATTTTTTGCCGCACGGAACTCTTCGATCTGCGCTCGAAGTTTTCTAAGCTCTTGCTCTTTGGCCTTTCTAAACTGGCTTGGTGTTGTGAACGGTAGGCGGAACTCGTATGGAATGTAAACCGAGAACTTCCCTGAAAGATGAACGGTGCTCCAACCTTTGATCGCATCTCCAGAACCATATGGCATTGTAATGACATCAAGCTTAATGTCAGGGATCCCCTTAGCCGCGTATTGCTCCAGCTGTTTACGGAATGGCCAGACTTCAGTCCTCTTGTCGAGCCTCTCATTAAGCAGCCTCCCGTAGAAGCAGAGAATCATTTCGAGCCAGCCAGGTTGATTGGGGCTAACATCTTCCGTTGCGACCTTGACCACAGAGGGAAATTCCCATGCAGATCCTCCATCCAGCTGCTCCATAACTCCGGCGTGTCCTCGACGCAAATTTCGTTCTTCAGTCGTTTTAGAGCTTCCCAGAAAACCTCCCGGTGCAGTTGACTGTACCACTTCACTGTAGGCACATCTTGGAAGGTTCTAGGTTCCGGCTTTTTTTTTCTCGTCCACATTGTACAACTACAAATTCTTAGCTACAATCCGTTCACACAGGCAAGCTCGAGTTACGTCTTCTCAATACATGAAGTGGGAGTACACCTGAAGCGATTGATTGCTTTGAAGTGCCGGCCGTGGTGATGGAGATAAATTCAAGGTTTCCGAGGAAGGGGGATCTTATACTCCTCCTATGGGTTCTTTGAGTCAAATGTTGTGACAGTTGATACTGTGCCGCTCCCTTTGTCGGTGCCCTTAGGATAGCCTTGCCCGTGCAACGGGACTTCGCGCGCTTCACGACTGAGCTGATACTGTGGCCACGACGAGATCATCAGAGAGGTACCCTCTAGGCAGCAATGCGCGCGCGATAATTTAACGTACAGTTAAGGTATTAAGCGATATATTAAGACGCTAAGAGACGCGTTAGTATAGTATGTTACGGTATAATTCCATCAGCTTCGATTCTATCAGGTTCCATGCCTAGACTCTTGGCAGGATCCAACGTCTATATATATGTAGGATATCTCTACGATAGAGAAATCAACGCAGCCGTCTTTCCTTCCTTACAGTTATGAGCCCGGAAGCCTTCGACAATCGCTACGTTCACAGCTTATCGTACTAGGGTCTATCTTTGCAGACCTAGTCAGTTGTTACGTCGTTGAAGTAGACCTCGTTGTCACTGGACAATTAGTTGGGAGACGTGAATCGTCTAGGATTAGCGCCAGTTAGGACCTCGTCGTTAAAGAATCAACGTTGTATAGAATACGGACGTCGCATCTCGCAAGGATGGCGACTAAATTAGATCCGCTTATTACGAGAGAGACCGTTATACAAGGGGGTAGCAAGTGGGACTGGCCTTTGCGGGTCATCGACGCTAGGGCCATAGAAAGCCATGGAATTTGTCATCGTTTTGTATTGTATTACTATACAAAAAAAGACGTCAAAAATGACTCAATATGGCGTATGGTTGCCCCCGGCAGCTATCACTGCCGTACAGCGCTCCACCATATTGCCCGTATATCTCCTGATTTCCTGAGGGGTGATACGCACCCATTCTTCCTCGATACATCGCCGGAGGTCCTCTTTAGTCTTAGGATATCTTTTGCGCACTCTACTCTTGAGTAATCGCCATAGATTCTCGATAGGATTCAGATCAGGTGAGTTGGGGGGCCACCAGAGCAGGTGTAGAGCCTTCTCATGGAAGAATTTCTTAGTGTTTCTGGCTGTGTGGCTACTGGCGCTGTCCTGCATGAATACTGAGTTGCCAATACCTACACGAAATATCTCATGTTCCTGGCGGAAGCTCTCGATATAGGGCCATACATACTGACAGTATGAGAGAGAGTTGAAGTTTCCTAGCTCTTCACGGTCCCATATCATTAGAGGACCCTTGCTGCCATCGCCGCCAATACAGGCCCATACAAATAAGGTGGCGTAGTCTTTGAACTTTGGGATACAACAGTCAGGTAGGTATTTCTCCTCAGGACGGCGGGTAACGTACAACTTCTCATGGCCTATACGAAATGTAGCCTCGTCAGACCATATGATACGATTCCAAATATCCTGGGTCCAAGAAACCGCCAAGTTGCTCCAAAATAACCTCTTTTGTATGTGTTCCTCTGTTAAATACGGTTTCTCTGTAGCGACGCGACGGTGATAGCGCTCCTGCTCAAACACCTTGTGGATCGTCCTCGCACAAGCCTTGATACCGAGCTCGGCCGCGATTTCTGTATAGGGCTTGAGCCTCTGCTCACGGTTAGCAGTAGCGTGGAGTATTAGGCGTCTTTTTGTGGGCGTATCAATCACTCCTTTGCTGCCGCGAGGCCTATCGGGGGTGATAGAACCTTGTACGCAGCGGCGTACAGTACGGATAGGGATCTCAAGCTCTCGAGAGATTTGAGGGCAGCTCCAGCCTGCTTGATAGTATAGCGTATGGATCCGTAGGCGTTCATCACGGGTGAGGCGACGACGAGGTGTTTTAGCCATTTTACCAATAGCTCATGCTGAGGCATCCTGCGTTCTGAAAAAGGGTGTATTATAGGGGAAATTACAGCTTACGTGGAACGCTCGATGCGCTTCTATGGCCCTAGCGTCGATGACCCACAAAGGCCAGTCCCACTTGCTACCCCCTTGTACTCGATAAACCTAAGGATTAGCCAAAATGGATATTCCTAAGAAAGGACTACGCAGTCAGGAACCATATCTAGGAATACGTTGATCCATCACTGAGCCATGATGAAGTCTCTAGGTTAGAGACAGAAAAGCCTAGAAGGCTTGAGCTGAAAGAATTTCATAGGCCAAGAATTGCAAGAGGTGGTGACGCAAGTAGAGAATTATCTAGCTCCAAGCACTGAGGAACCGAGTTCTCAACGTACCCATACTTATCAGCAATTAGTAGGCTCACTAGCCTACATCTCGACGTTTACACGGCCTGATGTCGCCCGAGCACACTCAGTACTGGCACGCCATCTGCAGAATCCAGGGCAGAAACATTTGAACGCTGCTAAGCACGTATGGCGATATCTAGTTGGCACAAGGCATCTAGCCATCGGGGCATCACGGCTAGGTACAGAGAACACGACATATCTCTGTGAGACGCCCGAGGACGATCCTAGAGCTGGAACAGAGCCACTGTTCTACGGAGCATCTGACGCAGCATATACTGACGATCCTGATACGCGTCGAAGCTCACAAGGCTACTTGTTCAAGCTATATAGACTGCCAATCGACTGGAAATCGACCTTACAGCGCTCAGTTACGAAATTAACTACTAAGGCTAAATTGCTCGCTCTATTGACTGCTAGGAGTGAGATAGAATAGTGGAACAAAATATTTAATTACGTACGCTTTTAGCCAGAGATCTTGCCTACCTTGTACTGCGATAATCAGCAGACTGTAGGGATTGTTAACAAGGCTGAGGATAGGCTTTATACGAAGCTAAGACATGTCGACACCCATTAGATGTGGCTACGACAGGAAGTAGATGCTGGGAAGCTGCAGATTAATTGGAAGCCTACAAATCAAATGCCTGCTGACGGTCTCACAAAGACACTGGTTCGGCAGAAACACAGCAACTTTGTCAAACAGCTAGGCCTCACAGATATCACAGAGCAGCTAAAGGGACCATCTACTAGCAACGACGACGTACCAGAACCTGGTGACTTTTTTACCTAGTATTGACAAGAAGATTAGGGGGTGCGACTATTTGGGAGATTTAGATTGATATCTTAAGAAGTCAGCTTTGTTGTTCACTGCAGCTGGGGGGTGTGTTACGGTATAATTCCATCAGCTTCGATTCTATCAGGTTCCATGCCTAGACTCTTGGCAGGATCCAACGTCTATATATATGTAGGATATCTCTACGATAGAGAAATCAACGCAGCCGTCTTTCCTTCCTCACATAGTACTATAGTAGGGGAGGAACTATATTATAATACAAAAACCTATATAAAAGTTATATAATTTACTGTAACAGCAATCTTTAAGAGTTTTGAAACTTTTCTCTTAGAGTTACGTCTACCCAGAACATTCACTGGCCTTATTATGTATATAATCTGGAAGAGTTATATATATATATATAGATAGTGAAATGAAATCAGATTCGGATTTGGATAAAAGGTATATAGAATTCTTTAGCTAAATTCATTACTCCTTTTTTTTTCTTATTCTATAATCCTTACTTGCGATCGCGATAATCGCGCTCCTCCGTCTAATATGGCGACCCTGATCAACACCCCGACACTCGCGATCATCAGAAAGAGAACAATCAAGGATCTGTAAATTTCCTCGCGAACAGTTCCACATGCAACGACCAAAGATCCCTCGGAGCTCACCTTCGTCTTCGCCCATCCCACACAATGCCAGATGCTGTTGGAGAAAGCGTCCGTGTATTTCTATTTTGGCAATCTAGCCCACAAGACGAAAGCGCAGCGGCTTCTGATCGATCTCACTCAGAAGCTGACATTTCTAACACCCGATCTACTAAATCAAGTCGAACGAAAGGATCCTAAGTCTCCTTTACTTCTTGCGTACGCAATTACTGCAAGAACTACGAAGCGACGAAGAATTGTATCAGCAACCTCCTAAAAATCAGGATCAAGGCGATCAACCTGCTCGTTCAGATCGCATCTACCCAGGTGGATTACTACGGGTTGCCAGAGCACTGGGTCCCCCGTACCATCTATGAGGCCTTCCAAAAAGCGCTGGATGCAGCACTACCGTAGCTTGGCAGTTGGCGCGCCGCGTCACCAAACGCGCCACCCCAACATGATCGCTCGGCCAGCAACATGAGGCTACTAAGCCACCCACAATTAATATTATCACGAGATTTTCTAGAGTTAAGGTCTCTAAGGCCTGTAGATAATTACTAGCTACTTAGATTATTAATATTTTCTTAGTATTTTAATTATTTAGCCGCTGCGCGACTTTAAGGCAAATATAATAGATAAGGCCTTATTAATATCTATAGCCTTACGCTAAGGCTGTTTTTTTTAATAGCTTTATTAAAAGGCTTTAAAATATTCTTACTACTTAATTTAAATATTTTAATACGTTTTTAAAGTTAACTTTATATCTTACGGGCCTATTACTTAAGGCGTTACTTAGTAATCTTATTAGCCCTCTACTTTACGCGTGTATCTGTTAGGATCCGTTGAGACCCAACATGACGCGAGGCGGGGCATGGCCACTTATCCGTGCGACCAGCCAAGGTTCCTGACTCAGCCACAGATCACGTGACCATGTCACGCGTCCCAGAAGTATCGGGCGTCCCAGAAGTATCTTGGCATATGGGACTTTGGGATTCTTGGGACACCTGGGATTCGTGGGACGAGTCATGTATATAGGGACACGAGGATAGTCTTCTATCATCGTGTTCAATCTGTTTATCAATCTATCGTTTGGATCTGAATAAGCAACCTTGTTAATTCGATTGTGCTATACCCACCTTTAATACTAACGCCCCAGTGACAAGCGCAAGCTATTACTACGACCCTCTCTCGTCCTACTATAGTATTCCTGCCCGAGAACCAACCTTAGCCCCTTAGGGACTAGCTACCCCTTTGGGATCTTAACAGTATCTCTAGTAGCTACTTAAATAACACGCCTTTTTTAAAGTAGTCTTATTTTAAGCTACTAGCTAGCCTAACAAGTTTCTACTTACTTATTTTTTTAAAGCTATAGTTGCTGCGCTTTAGTATCTTTTTTATATTAATAATTACGTGCCCGCTGTACGCTGTAGAGTAACTAGAAAATAGCTTTACTATAATACTTATTTAGCTAATTAAGAGGTAGAGGCCTGCCTTGCTTTAAGAGTTTCTTTTATATTGCTAGAGCCTCCCGCAGACTTTTATTTTTATACTTTAAAAGTTACTTTTATATAGAGATTAAGTATATAGTTTAACTTAGCTTCTTAGCCTTATTACTACCTCCTGTATTAATAATAGCCTTTAGTAGCCGGTTAATCTTTCTCTAATCTAAAGCACTAAGTATTAAGGTTAAGCTTTTTTATAATTATTAATTAGAAGGTATAGTCTAATTAAATTATTTAAAAATAATTATTAGATCTAGCGGGTTGGTTGGTTGGTTGGTTGGTATTCATTTTACGTCTCTTTAATGGGGATTAAGTCCACCATCTCGCCTCCCGAAGGGCATATACGACGTGCTAAGCTATGGAATTACAGTGCTAACACACTACCCTAGAAAGCATTTCTTGCCTGCGCGGGTATTACTACCATTTCGGAACTGCAGCTCCCCTTCCAGTGATTAGATCTAGCGGGGAGATACCTATAGCTTTAAAGGCCCGGAGGATTAATAGCTGCCTTATAGTGCTAACCTAGGCCTTCTAGAATAGGCTAAAGAAGTCTCTCTTAGCAATAGAAGCTAGCCCCTAGCTATTCTATAGGAAGGCTAATAGCTTATTTAAATACGCTATTAATAGAGGCTTAAACACGCAGACATTAAGAGGCTATAACGTATAGGTTAAATAAGGTAGATAGATAGCTAATATGATCCTATTACAATCGCAATAGTTAATAAAATCTATAATAATATAAAATCTATACCTATCGAGGATTAATAGTCGATATAATTATCTAGCTTTTAACTTTGTAAGGTAATTAAACACCTATTAAAGCTATATAAGGCCTATCTAATTGCTGAACTAGCTAAATTTAGATACAGTAATAAAGGCCTAATAGTGTTAAGGGTTAAGATCCTTGATCGAGCTTAATTGTATGTTTGTAGAGGTGGCCTAATAGATTAGAGCTGGATCTAGGGCAGATCCGTCGGCGCATATACAGGCTATGAGCGATATCCACTCGCGGCTGCCATCCTAGATAGCTTGCCTTACAGCCTTGCTCTCGTACAGAGGCCTATTAAAGATCCTCTTTGAGCGGGAGGTGATGCCAAGTAGGATGCCTTTCTCGTCCATATTGTAGATATCTCGAGCCTTAATCTGATACTGCTCTATCTTCTGCTGTAGGAGGTTGAAGTAGAGCTTATATTTAGCTAGGGAATTAGCTTTGTGATAATTGCTATTAATACTAGTTATCTATTATAATATTAAGGATTTAGCGTGACGCTAGATAAAGCAATTAACTTATAATAAGCTAACGTTCTTTTTAGCTACTATAGAGGCAAAGCTCTATATTATTTACTATATAAGAGGAAGGCTACGTTTAGTAAGGCGCTTAATATATTATAGAAGCTCCGGTTCTTACTATTAGGTAATATTTTAGCTATATTATATAAGAACCTGCTACTAGCTAATAAAGCGCTTATACTAGCGCGTTAGTATAGATTGTATAATACTAAATTCTTTTGTAATTTTTTAATACGAGAAAGATTCTCTTAGTCTTTGTGATTTAATTACTTCTATCGCGGCCGTAATCGGGTCTATATTGGTGGAGATGCAGCGCATTGAAGCTGGGGTATTGCATGGTGGGGTGGCGCGTTCGGTGACGCGGCGCGCCAGCTGCCAAGCTACGGTACCGTGTCTCGGCAGCCAGTGCGCAACATCACTCAATGCGCAACCCCGCGTGATAGCGCACCTACTTTGACGCGCCACAACTCCACTAATATAGACCTAATTAACGCCGCGATAGCAGCAATTAAATTATAAAAACTAAAATAATTTTTATTATATAATAAAATTATAAAATAATTTAGCGTTATACGTTCTATATTAATACGCAGATACTAACGCATTACGTAGGCGCGTGTAATTACGAATACTTTACGCTATATACTTAGCCTATAATAAGAAAAGTAGCTCCTATAATATATTATACGCCTTACTAAACGTGGCCTTCCTCCTATATAGCAAATAATACAGAACTTTACGTTCTATATTACTTAAAAGAACGTAAGTATATTTTAGGTTAATTACCTTATTAAGCATAATAGCGACGCCTTAATATTACGCTAAACAACTAGAATTAATAGTAATTACTATAATACTAATTTAAAGGTAAAATATAAGCTCTACTTTAAGCTTTTATATAATAAAATCCCGAAGTATAGCATAGAGTCTTATTATTATTATAATATAAATAAGAAAGGCTTCCTCCTTAGTATTACTAGCCGCTTAAAAAGGATCTTTAACAAGCCTCTATATAAGAGTCGCTAAGTAAGGTAATCTATATAAGATAGTAGCTATAAGTAGATTTTAATTATCGCATGTATATGCGCTAACAGATTTACTATTAATTTATTATTAATTTATTATTAATTTATTAATCTAACGCTAAGAGCCTATAATTAAGCTAGGTAAAAAAAATTAATCCTTAATACTATAGAGTCTTTATTACCTTATCTCCCTCTAGCTAGTTAAATAACGAGATAGGCCTTTAATAGCTTTAATAAGTATTTAATCGCTATATAAGAGAGAAAGCTAAAAAGGCTTAATAAGTATACTAACTTCTAATCCTTAATAGCTATAGGTCTTACGTTACTAAAAATTTTATTAACTATTATAACTAAAATAAGAACCTTTTAACTATATTTTCCCTTTATTTAACGCATACGTTATAGCCTTTTAACGTGTATATATTTAAGTCTCTCTTAGCTACCTACTCTAACGAGCTTAACGCCTATCTATATAAGAGCTAAAGACTATTAATAGTTACTAAAAAAAACCTTTTTATACTTTTCTAAAGGGCCTAAACTGCGTTAGTTACGCTATAATTAATTATTAAAGCTTTTAAGTATATAAGTGTCTTGCCACTAGATCTTATACTTATCCTTAAGTAATTTAATAAGGAGCCCTTTTTAAAGGTAAGATTATAAAAAAGCTCTATATTAGTACTTAGCGTATTAAATTAGCGTAAAATAGAATAACTATTACGCTTCACTATTAAGGATATCGTAACTAAGGAGTCGCGCAAGCTTAGCTAGATAATATATTTAATTTTTATATAAAAGTAACTCCTAGAGCACGAGAATAAGGGCCTTTAAGAGGCCTTAAAGAATAAAAAATAGCATTAAATAAAGGGTAAGACTCTACCCTTAGAGCAACCTAAGGAGTAGTATAAAGGAGCTATTTTCTAATTACCTACTTAAGTACAGAGAGCGCACGATTTTCTTAGTTAATAAGAAGCTAAAAAGGAATAATTATAACTCTAAAAAAGTTTATAATAAGAGATATAGAGAGCTAATAAATAGCTTAAAGCTTATTTATTTTAGGAGAAGCGCGTTGCGTAGGTAGTAGCTAAAAATATATACGCTAAAAAAAGAGCTAATTAGGCTACTAAGTAACGCCTCTATTAATAGGCTCGTAAGACTTAATAATAACTTTAAGGATATCTTAAAATTACTAAAAAGGAAAGTTAAAAAGCCTTAAAAGCTACTTATAAAGTTATAAAGAGGAAAAAATCTACGCTAGCACCTATACGCGTTAATATAGTAGTATTTACGCTATTAACGCTATTATCGCGTAGTAGCTATTTAGTTAAAATATTAAGTAGATATCTATAATCTAAGTTACTAGCAATTATCTACAGACTTAAGAAACCTTTTTACTAAAAAATCTCGTAATAATAGCCTTTATGTAGAGTTCTATAGCCTTATATTATTGACGTCGCGATCATGTTGGGGTTGCGCATTGAGTGATGTTGCGCACTGACTGCCGAGACACGGTACCGTAGCTTGGCAGTTGGCGCGCCACGTCACCGAACGCGCCACCCCACCATGCAATATCCCAACTTCAACGCGCTGTATCTCCACCAATATAGACCTAATTACGGCCGCGATAAAAGTAATTAAATTATAAAAAAAAAATTTATATTATATAAATTATACTAGCGCACTAGTAAAAGCACTTTATTAGCTAGTAATAAGTTTTTATATAATATAGCTAAAATATTACTTAATAGTAAGAATAAGAGCTCTTATAACATATTAATTGCCTTACTAAACGTAGCATTCTTCTTATATAGTAAATATTATAGAGCTTTACCTTTATAGTAACAAAAAAAATATTAGCTTATTATAAATTAATTACTTTATCTAGCATTACGCTAAATCCCTAATATTATAATAAATAATTAGTATTAATAGTAATTATTATAAAGCTAATTTTTTTAGCTAAAAATAAGTTTTACTTTAACCTCCTATAGTAGAAAATAGAGTAGTAGTAGATTAAGGCTTAAGATATCTATAATATAGACGAGAAAGACATCCCACTTGGCATTACTTCTCGCTTAAAGAGGATCTTTAATAGGCCTCTGTACGAGAGCAAGGCTGTAAGGCAAGTTATTTAAGATGGTAGCCGCGAGTGGATATCGTTTATAGCCTGTATATGTGTTAACGGATCTGTCGTAGATCTAGCTCTAATCTATTAAGCTGCCTCTATAAATATATAATTAAGCTAAATTAAGGATCTTAACCCTTAACACCATTAGGCTATTATTACTATATCTAAATTTAGCTAGTTAAGTAATTAGATAAGCCTTATATAGATTTAATAAGTATTTAATTACCTTATAAAGTTAAAAGCTAGATAATTATCTTAACTATTGCGATTATAATAGGATCCTGTTAGCTATTTATTTACTTTATTAAACCTGTCCGTCATACTCTCTTAATATTAACGTGTCTAAGTCTCTATTAATAGCGTATTTAAACAAGCTATTAGTCTTCCTATAAAATAGTTAGGGGCTAGCTTTTATTACTATGGAGACTTCTTTAGCCTATTTTAAAAGGCCTAAATTAGTACTATAAGGTAGCTATTAATCCTTTCGGCCTTTAAAGCTATAAATATCTTTTTACTAGATTTAATAATTATCTTTAAGTAATTTAATTAAACTATACTTATTAGTTAATAATTATAAAAGAGTTTAACCTTAATACTTAGCGCTTTAAATTAGAGAACGATTAACTAGCTACTAAAAACTATTATTAATATAAGCGATAGTAATAAGGGTAAGAAACTAAGTTTAAATATATACTTAATTTTTATATAAAAGTAGCTTTTAAAGTAAATAAAGGCCTACGAAAAACTCTAGCAACGTAAAAGAAATAATTAAAGTAAAATAGGCCTTTACCTCTTAATTAGCTAGATAAGTATTATAGTAAAACTATTTTTAATTGCCTTATAGCATATAGCGGGCCCGCGATTATCAATACTAAAAAGGTACTAAAAAGTAATAATTATAGTTTTAAAAAAATTAGTAAGTAAAAGCCTATTAGGCTAGCTAGTAGCTTAAAATAAGACTACTCTAAGAGAGGCGTATTACTTAAATAGCTACTAAAAATACACACGTAAAGTAGAGGACTAATAAGGCTACTAAGTAATGCCTTAAGTAATAGGTCCGTAAAGTATAAAATTAATGTTAAAAACGTATTAAAATATTTAAATTAAGAAAAAAAAAATTTTTAAAGCCTTTTAATAAAGCTATTTAAAAAAAAATGCCTTAGCGTAAGGCTATAAATATTAATAAAGTTTTATTTAATATATTAACCTTAAAGCCACGTAGTAGCTAAATAATTAAAATACTAAGTAGATATTAATAATTTAAGTAATTAGTAACTATTTGCAGGCCCTAAAGACCTTAACTCTAAAAATCTTATAATAATATTAATTACAGGTAGCTTAGTAGCCTTCTGTTGCTGGCCAAGCGATTATATTAGGGTGGCGCGTTTAGTGATGCGGCGCGCCAACTGCCAAGCTACGATACTACAGCTTGAGAAGACGGAAACAACGTGAGACAGTTTAGTATGGAAGCTTGGGCCACCCGCGTACGTGCGGCCCGTGTGCGTGATATATAGTATATAGCTCTATAGAGTAGCTTCTTAATTAAAACAATAATTGCCTTAACACTCTTTCTTAATATTATAGTTATAAGACTAGTTTACACCTGTTGAGGCAGCTATTTATTTATAATTATTTATAATAATTCTGTAATACCTACTATATATAACTTTATAATAATAATAAAATCTAATCCTATAATAATGCGTATTATAATAGTCCTTTATAAGCCTAAGGACTAGCAGGCATAGATTTTTCTTTATAAGGACGCTACGTAGTAGCACGAACTATAGTAGTATTATAATCCTAATATCGTTACTACTAACCTACCTTTACTAATGGAGCCTACTAAGCCTATAGCGCACTAATATAAAGTTACTAAAGTACTTAGTATAAAATATACTAACGTTAACCTTAATAATACTAAATTTTAACACTATTAATTTGCGTATAATTAATATAAAAAGTAATAACGTACATGCATAGCGAGTGGCCGGACATAGCGAGTGGCCGAAAATGCCAAGACCTTATTAAAACGTTCTACTACAACGCGATGTCTTAACAACGTAATAAACTACCTAAATTAAAAGAGGCTAGATTATAGCTTGCGCTTTAAGCTATTAAAGAAGACGCGCTACTCTTAATTTCACGCGCTATAGCAGTCTATAGCGTTATTAAAAGAATACTACGACGGAGACGCGCTAGAACTACCTTTTAACGCGACTACGCACCTAACTTAATAAGACTTACTATAAGAGAGGAGTAGGTAATTATATAGTATATACTTAATCTAAATGCGCGAGGGTTTCTGCCCTAGCTTGCTACTATAAAAGATATAGCTAATTCTTTACTAGCTACACGCCATAATAAGCTAGTTAGTTAAAGGTAGCCTTACTACTTTATTAAGCGCTAGCTAGAGCTCTAAGTTAAGTTTAATTAAAAGTATAACTATAAAAGAGCCCTCTGTAAGGATCCTAAGGTTGTACAGGGCTAGTTCCGGCTTGTAGAGAATACTAAAGCCAAGTATGGTATCCTGGATAAAGATACCTATAACTTTAATAAGACTAGCTTTATAATAGGCATGATATTAACAGGAGTAGTTGTTATAGGCTCTAAACGTTAAGGCAAGCTAAAGAGCGTGTAGTAGGGTAATTAAAAGTAGATAATAGCTATTTATAGTATTAACGCGACAGGGTGGGCGATCCCACCCTTCCTTATCTTTTAGGGCAAGCACCACCTCTCTGTCTAGTACCAAGAGAAGGATCTACCTCGCGACTGGGTTCTCGCAGTCTCTAAGAACGGCTAGACAAATAACAAGCTTAGTTTATAGTAGCTAAAGCATTTTAACGCGCATATAAAAGAGCGTACTATTAGTAGTTATTAGTTGCTTGTTATTAACGGCTACGAGAGCTATAACTCGCTCGAATTCTAGTAATACTACAAGGATAGGAATATTATTACTCTCTATATATCTCTACATTCGTCGCACCTCCTGCAGCCACTAGATGTGGGGTGTTTCTCGCCGTTAAAGAAGGCATATAGGCACCAAGCCGAGGATCTAATGCGCAACTATATCACGTATATTACTAAAATTAAGTCCTTACCTTATTTTATTACCGCTTTTAAGGCTATAATAACTTCAAGTAATATCTAAAGAGGCTTTTAAGGCGCTAGCCTTATTCCCCTTAACTTAAAAGTAATAATATTAAAGCTTGACGTTTGTCTGCGTACGCCTTTGCCTTCTACTATACGCGATAGTACGTGGCAGTCGCAGACGCCTAGCAACACCCTAGAATTAGGGTCACAATCGACGCTGGTGAAGGAGAGGATTTAGAGGCACCTAAATAGCTCCCTAACAAGTATAGTTAAGGCGGTTAAAAAGCTCGTAAAAGGCGCTAAGCTAATAGCGCATTCTTTAGTATTAATAATAAAGCATAACGCTAAGCTTTAAGCTACTAATAAGGCTACTACATAACATAAATCGCACAAGAGAAAGCGACTATAGTAAGAAGGGGTCCTTATAACTACTAATAGCTAGTAACTAGCTACCCTAAAGGACTTTACGGCGCGTAGTAATAAGAAGAAGGCGAAGAAGAGGGTGCGCGCTAATAGAGGCAAATTAACTTAATAGCGCTGTAGACGCTGCGGCGAGGCTGGGCATGATTTACGCACGTGTAAAAAAGAAGTAAAGGTAGATTCTAAGTAGATTGGCCTACTACAATTTCTTATTACTATTTGTGTGCGTTCTGTACTATTGTGTAGAGTGTAGATTTTAATGGGGTCTTGGCATTTTCGGCCACTCGCTATGCCCGGCCACTCGCTATGCCCGGCCACTCGCTATGCATGTACGTTATGCCCGATACCTTAAGTAAAAGCAGACACTTTAAAACCTAAATATTAATATTAGTAAAATAATTACTAAGTATTATATTAACTTATTATATAATAAGAATACGCAGTATACACGTCTTATCTCCCTTAAAAAGGACTTTATACTATTAATAATAGTTAACTAATGTAACCTAATTAATAACTATAAGTGCTTATATACCTAGCTAAAAGTTATATAACTTTAAAAACTAGCTATAATTATAAATTAAAGTTACTAATTAGTGTACTAAAATTAATCTACCTAACGTTAAAAGTACGCGCGTATAAATAGACTTTTTAATAATTATTAAAAGTATTGATTTTAAATACGCTATACTTGAGCTAATTAAGCTATTTAAGCACGAGAATAAGAACACGTAAATAGCTATACTAAAAGACTCTGTTACTACCTATATAATACATATTTAATAAGTCTAACCTAGTTCTTAGAAGCTTAATAGCTTAGCGGATAACTTTTAAGCGACGAAGACGTAGAGTAATATTAAGAATAATAATAAAGTTATAAAAGGTTAAGTACTGAGGAGCGTATATTTTTATAATAATAAATACTAGTATAGTTTATACTACTGCCTTAATAAGGACGTTTACTTATAACTAAGTAACTTTAAGAAAGATCTTGCTACGCGCTAGCGTATTAATTAAGTTTTATAAAATTAACCCAGCTTACGTACGTAAATATAGAAGGTAGTTCATAAAATAAAAAAGTAATTTTTAAAGATAACACTAGCTATTATAGCTATCTAACTTAATAATAAGTGTCTACTTAGTAATAAAAGCTTAACTTTTATAATAAGCTTATATAGTATAGTAAGTAAAGTTTTAGCTACTTTAGCTAATAACTACAACGTAATCCTACTAGACAAGTTAACTATTACTATAATTAATAATTATACTATAAATCTTTAAGACTAATAAATCCTTGCTTTAAGTTTTAAAACCTACGTTATTAATATAACTAATTAAGTAGGCTAGGAGCAGGAGCGCGTTAAGAATACTAATATAATTATTAAAATAGGTAAGTACTACTATAAGATTAAAGCCTAAGGCAGGATAACTTTTATAATTAATATATTATTAGGTATAGTACTAACGTTAATTACTTATATTACTTTAGTACTTAGCTTTATTATAAGCGTTATTAGTCTTAGACACTATTATAATATTAGTATTTACTTTAACTTAGGTTAAGATACGCTATATAATAAACATAGTATTATTACTTACTTAAAGTACCGTAAAGGCTAGCTTAATAATATAAATTCTTTTTATTATCTAATAAAGCTATTTTTACTTATAATAATAATTTGAACTTGCTTATTAGAGGTACTAAAAAAGATCTAAGAGATCTTTTTAATACTAACTTATAAAGTTTAGGGCTATTTAGGACGCAAGATTATAAATTATCCAACTAATAGCGTTAAAAGAGTAATAGTAACAGGCCTAGCTAATTAAAACATTTATTAAATCTATATAAAATTAAAGTTAATAAAGTAAGTTTCTTCATATACGCTAAAGGATGCCGTCTATCCCTTTTATTAAATTTTAATTAACCTTATCTAACTATAATAATAGGGAGAGTTTTATTATAATAGTAATAAGCAAAGTACTTATATTGTCTATTAACACTTATATTAGCACGAAGCAGAGTCCTTTTTAATAAAATTTGACGCTTAGGTAGGCTACTAGCTATAGAACACTATTTAATAAATTTAGCGTTAGTATAATTATAACAAAATTATAATTAAACCTAACGCTAAGTGCAGTATTATTAATTTTATAAGATAATTTTATACTAACTTAAGCATATACTTTAAGCTACGCGCTCTTGATACTTTTATATAAAATAAAAGTACTATAATTACTAATAAGCCAATTATAATAAAGGCCAGTATCTTACACCTCTAAGGTAACCTTTTAAAGTAATTAGTAAATACGCTAATAAAAATAATAGTATACCTACTTAATTAAATAATATTTAAAGTCCTCAATTGGCGTATACTATATAAGGTTATTTAAAATAAAAAGCCTATAATAAACTATTTTAATTAATTAGTTATCGCGCGTACGTCCTCAATAAATATTTATTATAAAGAGTAAAGATAGTCTTTTGCGAGCTAATTAACTCTCTTGTAGGCTATAATAGTACTAATATCTTTTAAATTTAGTTATTAATAAATGATTGAGTTGTCCGCACACGAGCCGTGATATTTAATATATTTATCTTTTATAAAGACTGTAAGAGCTACGCAGATAACTTAATAATTAAAAATTATTCATTTACGTAACGTTCTTAAAGCGTACGAGGATAATAATATATTTATTAAAGAACTTATAATAATACGTTAGTAACGTCTTTACGCCGAGGCTAAATCTAAAGTAATACTAATACTAACGCCTGCCGTATAATCGTCTAAGTTGTTAATAGGAAATAATACTAATAAACTATTAATCTCTTAATATTAATCTACTTTTAATAACCTTATAAATATATTAGCTTCTCTTAATTATATAGTACACTATCTTATAGGGTGCTACTATACTTATAACTTTCGTCCTACGCCCTTATAGTAAAAGGTTACTAATTAATTAGCAAAAAAAAATGAAGGCTCTACACTTAACTAACGTAATGATAATACTCTATTATATTAAGATTTATGTATTTTATAAAACAACGTATTTAGTATAAAGCGCGTTTAAAAACTAATAAACTTAAGCAATCTATAGACTTATGCAATTTAGCTAGGAGCCTAAAATATTACTAATTACGTAATGTAAGTCGTCCTATACCACGTCGCCATACATTCCCAAAAGGAATGAGTAATGATAGCTATCGTTACAAGACATAGGATAGAGTATATAGACATCGTGACAAATTACTTAAATAATTTTACTATAATAACTATTAATAATAATATAAAATATAACTTTTAAATCTATGTAAGCTAGTTACTACATACCCTAAAGTATATTAGTTAACTAAAGTTATATTTATATAACGCTAAGTTTATAAAAGCCGTTAAGCGTAAGTATTAAAAGGTTTAGAGTAAAGACTACTTTTATAAAATCTTAGTAACATACAAAATTATATAGGCTAAAAGAGTTAAGGTAATCTTACTTATATAAGTATTTATATATAAGTTTAATAATAATAGCTATTTTAATAAGTATAAAACTTAACTTATCGCACGCAGAAATCTATAAGAGTAGTTTAATAATACTTATACTACTATCCTAATTATTTACACCTTTTAAGTAATTATTATAATTACTAACTACTTTAACTTAGAGCTAAAGTAATATAACGTACCTAACGCTTTTCTTAATTTTATACTTAATTAAAAGCTATACGCTAAAACTCTTAGTATATTTAAAAAAGTAAATAATAACCTTCTAGAGGTACTTTGCGTCCTTTATAGACTAAAGGATACACTGCTTCTATAGTATAATATATTCTAAGCTATAGTTAAGCTACTAAGACTTAAACGCATTAAAGGCTTCTTATACTTATACGTTAATAATTAGCTTATCCTATTTATTTACGTTAATAATATTATTATAGCATATTACCTAACGAACGCTTATCTATAATACAATTTTAAAAATAAGCTATAAGATTAATTTAGACTTAAGGTAATAGGAGATCTAGCCTAGTTCCTAGGCGTCTAAGTTGTTCGCGATTGCTAGGAAAAGAAGATCTAGCTTATTTAAGATATATATATTAATAAAGTTTATAAAAAGTTCGGCATATAGCTAGTAGAGTATTAGAAACCTAACTGTCTGCACAGCCTCGCCTTCCGCACTAAGGGAACTGTGTAACCCTATCATACCCCTGTACCCCCTCACTTCTAGTTAACCTGATACTGTACCGAAACCCCTTCGCCTCCACACCACCTGGTACTCTATCACATCCACAAAAACTAGAAGGAAGGTATATAAAACTATTATAGCACATACACAAGACAAGACAGACACCAGATACCAAAGACAGAGAGTTACTTATTTATTCCTTGCTACCTGTGAACCAACACTAATTAGTGGTTACCCTTATAGTCGATGCTATGAGAGATAACCACAGACAGCAAGGAGAACTAGAAGAGACACGACGAGGGGTATAGCGATACCCTAAACCGTGTGCTAACAAGACCCTAAGCGTTTACCTGGGTCTTTGCGTCTATTACGCCTTTGCTAGAAGCTCGCGCGTTGTAGCCTACTACTAAGTAATAAGGACTCTAAGCGTTTACCTAAGTCCCTGTCTATTACGCTCTATAGTACCCGCTACTAATAGTACTATTAATCAACCTGCGTCTTACTCTCTTAAAGAGACGCCTTACGACCCCTAAATTACTTTCCCACGATGCCTTTCACCGACCATCTCATAAAGGAAGAACAGGCGCTTATTAATAAGAATAGCTAGGGCTAGCCCCTTAATATTAATAAGAATACAGATATCACGAAAATTAATATAAAGAGTGTTAAAATATACATCCTCTTCTACTACCGAATCTCCCAAAATAAAGAATAGGAGGACTATGAGCTATAGGAGTAGATAACTATTATCTTTAAAGGATAGCTAAAAGAACTCTTTAATAAAGGTAATAAATCTTTTATTACTAAATTCTAAGACCACCTACGCAAGTAAGGCGTCTTTATAGCTAAGGATAGTAAGTTAATTACCTATAATATCGCAGAAGCGCTGCAGGGCGACTATTATAAATAGACTAATAAAGAGGTTGCTTACTAGCTTAAAATAAACAAGAGGTTTAACTCGCGCTTTAATCTAAATCTTACAATATTACCTCTATACGATACGCCTCCGTTATAGTAATCTTCTTAATAATCCTCTACGCATCTTGCTTCTCCTTAACTAGCTCTAATAGCACGTACTATCTACTAACCTATATCTCTACTAAAACGGCAGCCTACTATATACCTGCCCCCTTATTAGCAGCACAACGCGCCTTTATCCTCTACGCAGTAGCTGAACTAGTATAATACGTATAATCCCTATCTGCAGCACGAAAGCCCTACAGACGCTACACGTCTTAATAACACATATTGACTTATTATAGACCTTTATAAGCTATACGACAATAAGAAGCGCTTTAGAGGTAAGCTATATAATGTGTTTAACACTAAATTTAGAATCTTTTGAGACAATTGCAGCAAGATAGGGCTACTTAAGTAACACTAGAATTAAGCTTTTTCTATTATGCTAAAAGACAGAGCGTCTAACTACTACTATAACCACCTTGCGGGTTAGGGCTATAATCTTAAGATAATAATAAATATAACAAAAAGCTACTTCTATAATAAGGAGAATTATTAATTATACCTTAGTAAGTAGAGAATAACTATGCTGGCACGTATAATTAGCGCCTACCCTAATAAATCTTGTCTTAATACTCTCTAATTACTTATTAATAAGCTCTAGAAGCTTTAACGCGGGTTAGGCTATAACTACTAAGGTAATAACGTGCTATGCGAATAACTACTTAATATGTATAGTAGTATTAAGGACTATAATTTTGCCCTTTTTATCCTAGCGCCTACTTTTAAAGGCCTCTACTTTACTTTACGCTTATTTATTAGCGCTACTACCCGCTCGTGCGAGGCGCGTAATCTAAGCCTAACGTAATATACTACTAATAAGGAGTATTAGAACTACTATAACCTCTAACACCCCTATAAGGACGACCCTAACGCAAACGGCCATAAGTAGTACTAGACTAATAGGACCTACGGAGGTAAAGGCTTACGGAGAAGTTAAAGTAATAAATTATAAAAATTCTCGTCGCGCTTCTCGCCGCAAGACGTTAATAATTATAGACTCTATTAAGGTAACTCTTAAGGATCACCCTTTTAACAGCTACTATAACCTAAGCAATAGTAATCTTAGAAGAAATACTTTATTTATAGTAAGCCTAGCTACTAATTAATAAAGCACTCTAGGGACGAGCGCAAGTAATTTTATAATAAATTTTATTAAATAGTGTTAGCCTACTTATATAACGCGCAACCTAACGTCGCTAACTTTTATACTTTTCTAACTAAGTACGAAGGTATTAAAATTAATAATAAGGCCTAGTAAATGCTCGCTACTAAAATAATAACTAAGGGAAATTAGTTTATTACTAAGTTCTCTAGTATAATTAACGGCAATTAGACAATTGCCTACTTAAATAACTAAGCTGTATACTACGCGACTACACGAATTAACGCGTTTAGGGCTATAGATAACACGCTCGCTACTGTATTTACGTTTAAGGATTAATATAATAAGAAAGTCTTTTAGGGCATTATGCCTAATACGGGAGCCTTAGGCGTCTCGATAGCTAGAGAACTATAAGTAACTACTTTATAGGCAGCTATAAGCTTGTAAATAGATATCTTAATAGCTAAGCAGCACTAAATCCGCTTTAGTAGAGGCTAGGCAATTATATCCATAAGCACCCTACACGTTAACATAGTAATTAGTAAAGTCACGTTCTACGTGCTACCTACTAATACGTCATTCTTACTCTATCTAGCCGACATGGATAGACTAGGCGCCAGATATGACAACCTGCGCAACGTACTAGTCTAGGGCAACTAGCTACACCTAGTTGTGCGTAAATGGGGCCATCTATAGCTCCTTATAAATTAACCTAAATGCACCGCAGCCGCCAGCTGCCACCTTATAGAGACTAAGCTACGCTAGCTCTACTAATAATTTAGCTACCTATTAGCTTGTTAGCTTTACGACTTGCTTATTCGCGCTAGCTATAATAACGTCTATAAGAAGCTTATTAATAAGCTCGTTAAGTACTACTAATAGTGCTAACTAAATCAGAAAGCACCTAAACGCTTTAGATTTAAGCTTAAGGAACTAGACCTAGACTTTAACTACGAGGTAATTATTAATATTATATACCTAAATAGAAAACCTATCTTATATATAGTTAACGACGTGATCGCCTTTTAAGCTACTTGCTTCCTTAAAGATATATTAGCTATAAGCACTTAGGACGCTCTACAGCATTATTAGATTAATACCTACCTTAGACCACCTAAGTATCTTATCTATAACGCTAGTAGGAACTTTATTTCTACTAAATTTAAGTAACTTGCTAAGTCACTATTAATTAATATTAAAGAAGTACCTGTAGAAGCTTATAACAGCGTAGGCAAGGTAGAGTAGTACTATACTTTATTATAACGTGCTTTTAAGACTATCTAAGCTAATTTACCTATAATAATAGACAAATAGCTTATCTTGCAAATAGCTATTAAAGCTATTAACGATATAGTAGGTCCTAATGGCCTAGTGCCTACGCTCCTTGTCTTCGGCGTCTACCTATAAATAATAAAAGACTCTCCCTTATTGCTATTAATTACTTAACGCGCTGCTACTATTAAAAAGGCTATAAAAGAGGTATAACGGGTATACGAGACGCGTTAAATTAATAATACGCTGGCAACGCGCAATAGACCTGTAACACTTAAAATAACTATACTGCCTATTAACTCTAATGTGCGCGTTTGGCGCGAGAAGGATGGATAGATAGGCCCCTATAAGCTTATTACTATAATAAATAAGATTTGTATAATATAGCTACCGCATGGCCCTACAAATTTCCGCTTAACAGTTATTAAGCCGTACTACACGGATACCTCCCTAATAAATAACGAACCAGCCACGCCACTAGCGATTAATAATAAGGATAATAGCCACCTGATAGATATGCTAGACAACGGAGACAATAATTAAAATAAAGATAGCGAAACTAGTAGGACTAACTAGCATTAAGAATAAGCTTCTAAACTCCCTTAATAAAAATATGGCTAACCTAAAGGTAGCAAGAATAAGCCTAAAGCTACTATAGCCCGCGCGAACCTTTATAGGATAGCTTGTGTAGCTCTTATAGCGTACACTATCCACGCAGCGCCTAACGAAGCTCACATAATAGAGGTCTTTATAACGCATAAAGAGAACATTAACTAGCTACTTACTATATAGCTGCGCTAAGAGTAAAGGATAACTACACCTAGTTAATTATTTAAGCTATTAGATAATAAGGAAATTAATAGCCTTATTGCTAATAGAGTCTTCCGCTTTGAATAATACGATCCTGGTAAGCACTAAGGACGGATTTTTAAATTGCGACTAGTACGCGAAATTAAAGGCAAGACTACCGCTACCTTATATAAAAAATCACGTCTTGTAGTGCAAGGCTATTAAGACGATAGTAAAGTAATAATCCTTACCTAATTACTAACTATCTAGCAAGCTAGCTAATAAATTATACTAGCTATTACTCCTTCACTTATGCGTAATAGAGTTCCGTTAATAAATAGAGAGATCTTGCTCTAGCTACAAGATATTACCTAAGCATACGTATAGTCACGCATAAAGCTTAACTAAGTAGTTATTACCTACTTACCTAAGGAAATTAAATACAAGTATCTACCTAGCATAGTTATAATAGTTAAGAAGCCTCTATACGGCCTAGCTAAAGCTAGTACCTATTAGTAGGCAACATACAGCGCTTATTACAAGGAAAAGCTTTATATAGAGACCTTAACGTATAATCCATGCCTGCTTGTGACCACTACTTAGGACGCCTTTAGCATAGTAGGCATGCAGACTAATAACATACTTATCCTTACAAATAAACGTTTCTCTAACCTAGAGGAGAAGGAGTTAACATTTATAGCTAAGCTAAAGGAGAAGCTAACACCTACTACTTTATTAATTTTTAATAGCTACGTCTTATTAATTAATTATACTAGCAAGCTCTTACTATAATAAAAGGATTAAGGTAAGAAGATTTATCTTATTAACGCAAGCTTAGCTAACTATTAATAATAGTACGTTAAGTAGAGGGCTCGCGGCGCCTACATCGCGAGTATCTACTAACTAGAGCTAACTTTTAACCTCTCTGTTACTGTATAAACTTAGGAGCCTACCGCCGACGATGTTAACGCGTTGAATAAACGCCTACAGTGGCAACTAAATAATCTTAATCGTGGCCTTACCTATAAGGCACTTAACCTAGCTTAGGCTAAAGTCTTTATCTTTATTAACGGCTCCTTCGCAAACAACAAAGATTTAAGTAGCCAAATTAGCTATATAATTATAGTAGCTATAGAAGATGTTGCTAACGCAGAGTTTACTATTTATAATAATCTTATTTACTAGAGCTCTACAAAGAGTAAACGCGTGACCCAGAGCGTACTTATATTAGAAATCTACGCAATGGTAGGAGGCGTTGACCTCGCATACTCTATTACCTCGACGCTTGCCATGGTTACAAAGTAGCTTAGTCTGCTATCTCTCCCCCTAGTAGTTTGTACGGACTCATACTTACTGTATGAGTGTATTGTCAAGCTAGGAACGACTAAGGAAAAACGACTAATAATTGATATTATGGCCTTACGTTAATTATATGAGAGAAGGGAGTTATTTAAGGTTTAATAGGTAAATAGCTAAGATAACCCTGCTAACGCTATAATAAAAATATTGCTAAACAAAGCTTTAGAAACTCTTATTAGTACAAACTCGCTGCGCGTACGAGTTAACGGATAGGTAATACGTAAGGACCCTATAAACTAGCTCTAATAATAATAATTATAATAACCACTATAGTTATTACCTTCTGACTTTCGCAAACAGTCTCTCTAGCGAGTGTACACCTAATCCACACTTATTTTTACTATAAAAGAAAAGCTGCCAGTGTCTGCACAGCCTCGCCTTCCGCACTAAGGGAACTGTGTAACCCTATTATACCCCTGTACCCCCTTACTTCTAGTTAACCTAATACTGTACCGAAACCCCTTCGCCTTTACACCACCTGGTACTCTATCACATCCACAAGAACTGGAAGGAAGGTATATAGAACTATCATAGCACACACACAAGACAAGACAGACACCAGATACCAAAGACAGAGAGTTACTTGTTTATTCCTTGCTACCTGTGAACCGACACTAACTTTTTACTTAAAATTAACTTTTTTAATAAGTTAATTAAGGAGATAAACGTTCGACGTATAAAGCTATATTAGGAGCTTATTAACTACCTAGCATATATTACTTACTAGATATAACCTAACGTTACTTATAGCTATATTATCCTTACTTACTATTTTACTAAATTAAGGTAATTATGTATCGTAGCTATACAACGCGTCTAGCGATACTTACTTATAACTTAATATTACGCTATTAAGGACTCCTATAATAATAGTATTATAAAAGTTATTTTAAATAATTAAAGCTATTATAATTTTTTTATAGTATTAAACGTATTATACACAATTAAGTAAAAAAAAAATTACTAAAGCTTATAAAGATAATAATTTTTTCTTTATAGTATAATTATTAACTAGAAGGCGACTATCTAGCGTATAGTTACTAAGTTTACTACTAAATTAAAGCTACTTTTAATCTCTTTTACTAGCTTATAAATAGTATAGTAGCTACGCTTCTGTAATAGTATTTTATTTAAGGTAGGTATACTACCTACTATCTACTATAATAATTAATAAATAGTTAGAATTATTAATAAGGAACTTAATTAACTATATATAAAAGTTTAACACGTTAATATTTAATAAGAGGTAAAGGCTTAATAACTTATTATTAAAAGAGTCCCTATAGACAAGACAGCTACTAATAGACTTACTAAAGTCCTCTTAATGGCTAAATATTAGGAGTTTATCTAATAGCTATACCTAGTTAATATTACGTAGCACCTCTAGAGCAGCGTTAATAGTAATAATAATTTTATATATCTAGTTACCTAATTAAGTAAGATTTTAGCTTCACCTCTTAATCGACATGAAACTGAGGGGGTGTGCGACAGTTCAGTATGGAAGCTTGGGCCACCCGCGTACGTGCGGCCCGTGCACGTGATACACAGTATATAGCTCCGTAGAGTAGCTTCTCAATCAAAACAACGATTGCCTCAATACTCTTTCTCGATGTCACACAACGTATCTCACCTACCTGAACGAGTCTGAGCAGAAGGACAAGCTCGACAAGCATGTGAAATCTATCAGTGGACGCATTGACTGTGCCATTGCTGGCATCAAGGAGGAGCTACAACAGATCAACACCACGTTAGCTGACAAATACCGCATGCTAGCAGATACCATAAGGCATGATGATATCCTTAAAGCGAAAGAAGATGCCGAAACGGGCATGCTGCGGCTGACTGATGAGGTGAATGCGCATTTCGAGATAAGCCCAAAGTCTCTCATCAACGGATTATTGAACGTCGCTGGCAATCCCACCAGAGAAATGGCAGCTGCTCAGGCCGGTGCTCTAGTGTACGAGGGTCTTACGTCCGTCCCCGACGCTTCTGGTAACCCGATACCAAAGAACTACATCGTCCGGTCACTCAAGAAAGGTTCTGAGAACGCATCCAAGCTGAAGCAAGAGATGCTCGACCTCAACGGTAACCGCGAAGGCTCGGTTGAACTTGATAAGGACTTCAGTATGAAGCTCCTGGCAGACGCTGCGACGGTCGAAGCCATTCTAGACCAGTTCTCCGACGACAGCTTTGGCAAGTCAGCCAGTCAAGCCAAGGCCTTTCTGAAGAGGCTGGCCACTCTTGTCCTCGTACGCAATGCGAACAAAGTAGAATACAATATGATTTTGCGCACGATGCTAGCCAAGCGTGCGGAGATCGAATCCTACGAGCAACGAAGAATTGAGATGAAGAACGGCATGCTCGAACGAGAGAACAATGCCGGAGAAGAGCTACGCTTTGCCACCAACCTTCTGGAATCCATATACGACAATAGTCGAGCTCGAGTTATGAAGCTGCTGAATCTCATTCAGAGATCCCTGCGCTACGAAATGCTTACCACGGCGGACTTCATGGAAGAAGCCGCCCAGGAGCAGGCCAACGCATTCCAAGATGCCGTCCCAGAGGAGGCCGTGCTTTCAATGACATGCGGCTATCTAGTTGAAATGCGCAACAAACTCTGCAACCGACTGCGCGACGTGCGCGAAAAGCAGGGCTCAGATGCAGCGCTCTTCCCACGCAACTTCGAAAACGATGGTATCGGAAAGTACCACAATTTATCGCGCTTGCAGTTCCAGAATCTTCTCAAGACAGGCGAAGTCCGGGTCTCTGTGCCGCCAATCTACCAGACGGTAGAAACGGAGGGGCAGACTCGATCCGACTTCATCGGGTGCGCCGCTGTCTGCATCTACCGCGTACGCTTTTGGTTGAAAGGTCTGAAGCTGAAGAAGCACCTTCAGACTAGTAGCGTAGCGAGTTCAGCTCCCCGTGTGCCATTTTCTCATGGGAGCGCAAACGATGCCGACAAGCATGATCATCGTTTCACTCAAAGCCGACTCGTGAGCATCAAATTGGTGCACTCGGGACCGGAGACCTTGATCAGTCCCACGGGCGACAAGCTTACTTTCAGTCACGATCCGATCCCGGTGTCCTTCTCCTACCGGATCTTCGCAGACGGCTCCTTCGACGTTGATGATACAACTAGCGGGGATATCGTGAATTTCTCAAGGGTTAGCCGCTCTCCAGAGAGCGTGTATGCAGCGCCAGGCCCGTTTACGGAATGGAAGGTCAGTCTGGTAGATCTGAATACGGATGATGTTGATATCAGTGGAGTGACGGAGGGCAAGTTCGAGCTCTTCGGCACATATCGGGCTTTCCACCCAGTTGACGAATGAACACACGTAGTCTTAGGTTACGGCGTATATAGTTGCTGCATTTTTTCCATTAGAGTCTCTATGATAATTTATCGAAATGCTACTCGTCCATGTGCCTTTCTAACTCTGTTCTGTAGGTATGTATAACTCAAGAAACCTTCTGCGCATCACACCCGAGGTTGTAAACAACGTACGACATCAAATGTCCGAGTTTTCCATTCTTAACACGGGGTTCACATCGCGAAGAAGGAGCAGTCATTTTCTCAACATAGTTCTCCCACTTCATCTCTCATGTGCGCCTGACCTCCAAACACGTCCCGTGTCACCACCTCGCGAATGCATCGCCAACACTGCCATGCTCCAGCCCTGCGCCGTCAGAAAAACCAATGCAATGGCAGTCAAATCATCCCACCGAGTTCGCTTGTCTACCTTCGCTTGTTTCGGGCCCTCCGTCGCTACGGCCTGCTCTCCTACCGCACTAAAGAATGCAGATCCAGCGGGCCTACGCGAACCGCCTTCACTAGTATGATCTTCAGCCAGCCTCACCATTGTAGATGCTTCAAAGCAACCTAGAGGCTTGGTGCACCAAAGGGTCCGAGACGAGACCTATGCAGAAGGCAGATGAATTGCCTGCGGGGTCAATTTTAAGGTTCTAGATTCGGAGGAGTAGCTGAGACGTTCAGAAGCAAGGCCTATCTGGAGCACGACTCCAAAGGTGGGCATTTGTGTACCATCTCCATATAATTTCACCCACGTATCTTCTCTGCGTCAGAGTTTAGCCTATCTGCTTTCCTTCTTTCATTTGTCCTTTCCAGAAAACATGCCGCATCCCACGAAGAAGCGTAACAATTCACTACCACGCCGACCAGACGGTGATCGTACACTAGGCTTTACGAAGCCCATCAGAGCAGACCACGACCTCTCCAAGGTAACGAAAGGAGATAAAGATACTTTCAAAAAGCATGATGACGATGTGTTGCTGAAGCCGAAGCAAGATGACAATCCGTTGATGGTGATCGGAAGTGAGCGACTACCCAGTGCGTAATCTGCCTGTGAAAATACTAACAGTAGAACTGCAGTCAACCCCAAGACGGGAGTTTCCAAGCCCAAGGATGGTATTTGCTCTTGATCTACAACCCCAAGGTGGCCCTGACTTAAATTCATCTAGTTTTTTCCTTCTTCGACCCCCTATCACAAACACCAGCAGGACCACCAGCAGATGAAGGACATCATCAAGGCCGACACCGGGTCCAAAGCCGAACAGCCAGTTAAAAAGGATTACACGGGTGAGCCACAGCGTCCTCTAGTCGATCACCTCGACTTCGCTGACGTAGGGCTTTGGACAGACGTCTCCAAAGACTGGAACGATTCCCAACCGCCAAAGGCTACGGGCGAGAAGCTCCCCTGGAAAGGCCCCCTGCTCGAGTCAACGCACGATCCCGCGTCCTTCGCGCCTCAGACCGGCGCACAGGCGAAGGCGTGTACGCCCACCCAGCACTCTGGACCGAATAACCCTGAGCTGAATAGACGGCAGAACATCGGGCTTCTTCCCCACGCAGCCAACCGAACCTGGGCCTACGATCGAGAGACCCTTAAGTAAGGCTCACAACCCTTCCTACCTAGATCCAGTATTAACAGCCTGGCTAGAGCTACCAATATGGGCAAAAGGCCTCAAGGAAAACGATACCTTCCAGCCGTGTAAACGCCCTGAACCTCACTCATCTCCGCACTAACCGTGATCTCTCTCCACAGACCCGAAAAGCAGCGACGCAAACCCCCTAGTAAAGACGGGAGAGAAACTCGATCCATTGAAGAAATCGGTGGCCGAATTCGATCCGAAAGATCTGGGCATGTGGGACCCAGATATGCTGCAAGATCTATCAGTGAGGAAGTCGCTTCCGGTGCCGGAGGTAAAGCCGAAGCAGGATAAGCCGAAGGTAAGGCCGTAGATGCATCGCAGGCTGTGCAGGTGCGCTGACAGAACTGTAGATTGGCCCGGATAATCCGCAGAAGCCCATGAAGTGGAACGTGTCGAATTAGCGATCGTTGTGTTGGGTACATGCCCTTCTGTGCGTTTCTTTTCCTTGCTGGGTCTGATACTTTGACGTGCAGTGTACGGGACGGGCCCCATAGTCTTCAATGTTATGCTCAGTTCTGTTTCACTCAATCTCTGACGTTACATCGAATCGTGTTCAAGACGCCATGCTTTCCTATTTACATTGGTCATAATCGTCACCTGTATATGAACTATACTTCAGTTCTGGCACTTGATTACTTATGTCGTGCCCTGAAGCGGCTCTCCCATCCCGCCGAGCGTTATCATCTTTGTGACCTCGTACTCCTTGATACCTAAGGAGCTGCCCTCACGCCCGAAACCACTCTCCTTGACACCACCAAATGGTGCGGCAGGGTCAGAGATCAAACCCGTGTTCACACCTACCATACCCACTTCAAGTGCCTCAGCGACCCTGTAGCACCGTTGAATATCGCGGCTGAAGAAGTACCCAGCAAGACCGACATCAGAGGCATTAGCCAACTTGACGACCTCGGCCTCCGTGTCGAACTTGAACAAACCAGCGACAGGACCGAATGTCTCTTCGTTCGCGAGCTGCATGTCAGCCGTCATGTCGCGAATAACAGTAGGTTGGTAGAAGTTCTCCCCAAGGTCAGGAAGCTTTTGTCCACCAATGAGGACCTTACCACCCTGCTTCTCGGCGTCGCGCACATGCGCGTCTACTTTTGAAACAGCGCGATCGTGGATCAGCGGACCGTGGGTGACGCCCTCGTCGTAGCCGCCACCAACCTTGAAGCCCTTGACTTTCTCAACGAACTTCTTTGCGAAGGCATCGTATATGCCTGATTGGACGTAGAGTCTGTTAGCGCACACGCACGTCTGGCCCGAGGAGCGGAACTTGGAAGCTATGGCGCCGGTGACGGCGGTGTCGAGATCGGCGTCGTCGAAGACGATGAAAGGGGAGTTTCCGCCGAGCTCGAAGGAGAGCTTCTTCAAGGTGTCTGAAGATTGCTTCATGAGGAGCTTGCCTACACCCGTGGAGCCGGTGAATGAAACTTTCTTGACGGTTTTGGAGGTGGTGAGGGTCTCGCCGACTTCGGGTGTGTTCTTCAGTGCGGTGACGAAGTTGATGACTCCTTTGGGCACGCCAGCGCGATGCCCGAGTTCTGCGAGAGCGGCTGCTGTGAAGGGAGTCTCTCCTGGAGACTTTGCGACGACTGTGCAGCCCGCTGCCAACGCTGGACCGATCTTGCGGGTTATCATGGCGGCCGGGAAGTTCCATCTGGACAGGCTTTAGCAGAGGCGTGGGTGCCGTCTCGAGAGGACTCACGGTGTGATCAGTCCGCACACACCAACAGGCTCGTTGATAGTGAACACCCTGTTCCCTGCGATACTTGCAGGTATCGTGTTCCCATACACTCTGGGTGCCTCCTCCGAGAACCACTCAAAGAAGTTGGCCGCATATGTGACCTCGCCCTTTGCATCCGCCATGGGCTTGCCATTCTCCCACGTTATCAACTTCGCGATATCGTCGGCATTCTCCATAATCAAGTCGTACCATTTACGCAGGAGCTTCGACCGTTGGCGACCGGTTGTCTTGCGCCACTCTGGGAAAGCTGCGGCGGCTGCTGCGATTGCGGCTTCGGTGTCGGCGCGGTCCATTTCGGGCTGTGTTCCTATGAGTTTGCCAGTCGCAGGGTCTGCGTCGTGGTCAGTTCAGAAGCGTGTAGAGGGAGTCGCATCTGCGCACCGTAGACCTCGAAGGTCTTGCCCGACTTTGCGCCTATCCATTCTCCATTGACATACGTCTGAGCCTCCTTAAGGAGCGACTTGTCGTTGAGCTATCCCACGTCAGTACTGCTACGATACTACAATCGCTTACATCATTGTCGTGAGGCAGTCGCGATGTATACCTCATTCCATACTTACCGGCGGCACGGAGTGACCCATTGCGTAAGTCCTCTGAAGTATGACCGGCAGTGAGTTCTTCTGTACGTAACTCTTAAAGCCTTGTTGTCGCGCAATCGCTCTTGTGCAAGCTGCGAAAGAACGCATGGCTGCGACCAGAAGTGGAGAAACTATAAATGATTTCCTACCCCAACGGACGTCCCAAAAACTAGCCCGCTACACCTCCAATGCTAGCGCACAAATGCGATAACGCTCGGCGATTTAGAGTGGGCGAATGATCTTGCGGAAAGTGGGCGTCGTCGGGAGCTTTTAGGTGGTCGACACGATGACGTTTGGGGTACCGTAGTTTGCTCGCTAGAGCTGTTGCGGGGGAAGCGAAAGCCACGCGACAATGACGCGTAACTGGAGTAGTAATGCGAGGAGAGCAATCCCGGATGACAGCTTTCATCAAAAGCTCTTCGTTAATTAATCGTGATTTTTTTGCTCGGCGCTTTCGGAGCATAATAACATAATTTGTATTGCTGGGCTCGCGTGTACGGCGTGTATTGTGGGGCTGAAGAGGCCTTACGAACCCCTTCTTCTGGCTCGACCAAGCTGCATAATAGCGGCGTCCACTGTCTTTCCAAACTACTTCGCGAAGGAAATCGTGCATTAGTCTATCGTCGATCTGTCCTTGCTAGATCGTTGACTGGGTACGGAGTGTGACCAAGCATCCATTCTGCTGCTGTCCGACCATCGCGGTCTGCCCTTCCTTCTACTCTTACGCTTGCCTTAGGCAAATCGTTTTCCGATCCATTCTTCATGGTGATAAGATCAGGTACATGGCGTCGACACTTGCGGTATGAAGCTGAACCAAAAAGAATATCCACCAGTCGAATAAACCACTGCAATGTTGATTACAAAGGCTACGCGTCGGCAAACTGTTTTCATCCAAATTACCATTCAAGTCTCAAGGCCCTATTATCCCCCGCACTGTCAAAATCTGCCACAAACGACGCGCCAATCAGCGTCTAGTCGATCTCAACACCAAATTTGAATTGTGATGACGGCAATTTTTGTTTTACAGCCAAAATTAACCTTTTTTAAAATTGCTAGCACATGCAAACATGCTAAATCCTGCGTCTGTCGTCAGCAACGATCCTAACTTCGTAAAATACATAAAATACTTACAAAAACAAGGTGTTTTACCTGACTTACCGTCCACGCCGCCACCGCAATGGAGACCTCTCGAAATCAACAACC